>JAKSZT010053887.1:2304458-2393563 GCA_026826555.1 Tolypeutes matacus | reverse complement strand
ATATCTATATCTATATCTATATCTATATCTATATCTATATCTATATCTATATCTATCTATGGCATCTTCTTATAAGACAGAGGGGACAGTCCTTAAGAAGATACTAATAAAGTCATCTTAGAATAGATGGGTTGGATTTGATTTACATTTTTAAAATGCAGAAATTTAGGAACTCATTCAGGTAAAATGGCCATTGTGTCATGAAACAGAGACAGATTAACTGTCATCTTCCTGGGACACACTTTTCACACAATCCCAATCCATACAAAAGAATAGTAGTGCACCAAAAGCACTACTCATAACATTTTAGAATCACATTGGCTACTTGATTTCCTAGTCCACAGTAGATTAAAAGCAAAAAGTAGGAACAGGATAGAATGTGGAGGCAGGGGAGAAGGCCAAATAAATGATTGGTTTAACTTGATAGAGAGAAGGAAGAAAAATAAAACACAATACAATTTTACTATTTAATATCTCAAATGCTACTCATATAAATAACACTGAAATTTAAGTAGAGAGACAGGATGTGGCTCAAGTCATTGAGTGCCTGCTTCCCACATAGGAGGTCCAGGGTTCAGTCCCTGGTGCCTCTTAAAAACAAAAACAAAAAACAACAAGCAAACAAACAAAAAAAAAACAACTCAAGGGAGCTGATGTGGCTCAGTGGTTGAGCGCTGGCTTCCCAGGTTCAATCCCCTGCCCTGGTACCTCAAAAAAAAAAAAAAAATTTTTTTTTTTTTTAAGCAGATGTGGAAGTATGGGTTACCTTTAAAAAAATATTCCCATTAAAATGATTATTTAGAAATGTTCTGGTGTTTGACAGGGAAAACCAGCAGTTGTTGGAAAATTCACTGTCAAAGATAACCTAATTCAGTGACAAAAGCAAATCAATAAGATGGTATTCTAAATTCTCTCTAAAACTATCATTCTATTGCTCACTTTGGGGGTTCATTTCTATAGTGTTCAGCTTATCAATGTGCAGCAGAACAATTCAAAATATTAAGATAAACATTATCTTCAACCAACGCAACCAATTCAAATAAAATGCATAAGAAAAAGTTTGTTTTCACTTAGGAATATTAACAAGCAATCTAATAATAAAGATAAGTGCTCCTGTTTTTTCTCTTCTTTGCTCAAAACTAATAAACACAGATATTATAAGGTAATCTCTGGTGGGAGGGGGAAAGTGATGCTCCCCTTATAGATATCTGTGTATGTGTTTAAAAGTTGTGTATCTACTTCTATAACAACTGTAACATAGTGTTTCCTAGCACCAGAAATTTAATAAACTAAGAATGTAAATGATCCAGGAAATGATGAGGAAAATGTTCAAATTCTGCAGTGCAATACTGTAATTTGCTCATTATAAAAATATTTAGACATCTAGCCAGAGCCAAAAATAATGCCATTGAAATTTTCTAGTTTGATTTAGGGCAAATTTAGGCTCTGATCATAGAGACTTCATAAGATCTCAATTAGGAATTGTACCTTATCCCCTTATTAAATCAATGAAGAAATCACATCTACAGGAGACTGTGGTCTATGTAACATCATGGCTCTCACAGACTACAGTGATACTTATGGCACTTCTATATATTCTATTTAATAGATTCAAAGTTGGCCCTGGGTGTTATGCACATACTTACACACAACCCACTGGAAAAATAATGATTTTGTGAACAAATTTCAATTAATGGGGGGTGTCAGATAGACTTATGCACAGGTTATCTCCCTATTGCTTTGTAACATCATCTAAGGCACTAGTTTATACACGATGGCTGTTTTGGCAAATAAAGTTTACTGAAACACAGTCATTTCCATTTAGGTATTGTTCTATGGCTGCTTTCTGACTACTAAAGAGCTGACTAGTTGCAGCAGAAACTGCATGGCCCACAAAGGCTAAAATATTTACTATTTGGCTTTACTGAAAAGTTTGCCCTGATCTTTAGTACCTGTTGTACCAATTACTCACTCAGTGCCATTAGGGAAGAGCTGTAATGCAGCCAAACTCAACATGGTAGGGGGTGTACATATGGGAAGGGGAGCATCAGGCAGCAGTGGTGACACAAAAGCATTTGCTTCAACGTTATTTTCTAGTTTTCTCAATCTAACATCCATGGGATTTTTATAAGGGACAGGGCTGTAACAAAATCTGGTCATTTGTTGATGATATTCAAGATGAACATATTAATTCATCCATCCATCCACCCATCCATCCATCCATCCGTTCAATAGCCTGAGTGCCTACTATAAACTAGGTACCAGGAAAATAACAGTGAGTAAAAAGACCCTGTCCAGCATTTATGGAGCTGACAGTACAGTGGGGGAGACAGAAACTCTTTAGATAGTAATTCAGATGTAAGTAAAATTGCTAATGTAATACATGGCATAAGAAGGAGAAATAGCCATGCTATTAGAGTATATGTTAGGAGACTGTGACCTAATTTATACTTAAAGGTCAGGGAGGGCTTCTAGAAAAAGCATTGCTAGAGCTGAGGGCTGAGTGGGAGGAGCTAACCCAGTAAAGAGTGTGGAAAGTGGTCCAAGCAGAGAGCACAGTGGGCAAAGACTTAGGAGTGGGAAGGAGAATGGAAAGTGACCAGAAAAGGCCAGTACATTTGGAGTAGAAAGAGCAAAGGAGAGGTGGTATAAGGTGAAATTTGTCGGCTTGACCGAGCAGGTTTTGGGTTATTCTAAGAGCAAAGTTAAACCCAGTAATCTCTAGGTTACAGTCTTCCCCCTCATACCACTATTATCTTAATGGTCAGTAATTTCTTTTTTTTTTTTTCAGTTCTGCTTTGAATTTTCACCTATTCAGTGAGCAAAAGACAAAAAGGAAAACACAGAGTTTACTAAGAAGCTTTTGGTGAATGTGTTACGTAGGCTGCCTCCATTCCCTCTTTCTGTGTGGGGAGGTGAATATCAGGAGTTGTGTGTGGGTAGGAATATGCATGCAACTATGAGCTGCTTCCTAACCTGGGAGCAGCAAATGACCTGAGAAGAGATTTTTAAACTTCAAATATACAATTTGATAAATAACACTTTTTTGCTGAAAGGCAAAGAAAATCAGCAGGAAAGAATAGTGAACATAGGAGGCATTATACAGAGTGGTGAAAAAAATCCCGAGAGTATAGCACATGTGAATCATTGCCTGGCTACTTAGTTGTGTGATCTTGGGCAAAGTTACCTCTGAGTTTTGGTTTACCTGTTTATAAAAATGAGATTAATCAGCTATCCATCACAGAGTTGTTATGAGGATTAAATGAGAAGGTATAAATAGTTCTTACATGTAATAGGAGATCTGATATAGTTTTTTCCCTTTACCAATAATATGGTCTTATACTATTCATATCATAGGACAGGGAAATCAGGGTAAATGGTAATAGAAAGCAGAGATAAAAAAGTAAAGAGGGTAAACATCTTATCTGCAGTTATACCACATGGCTCTTTGTTGGTGTATAGTTCTTTGTAAACTTCATGGACATTTGTTCTATAATCCAATGGCTCAAAGTGACTAACACCTTAAAATGAACTTATCCCCAATACTCTTAAACAGGTAGTAAAAATACACAAAGCCAAAGGCAGAGATGTGCCTTTGATTACAGAATTAAAGGTTATTCTGGATAATATTTAATAAAATATAAGAGAATATTTATAAATTAAAAAACAGCAATAAGGCAACTCAGCTTGACAAACACACACACATACACACCAATGCCACTAAGAATGTCACCAGTAATTACTGTCATTGGCTTTAAGAGAAGGATTAGCAACAACAAAGGAAAGAATTATTTTTACATATGAAATGAGTCTCAGTCTGATTCTCAGAAGTAATAAAAAGTAAAAATTATACTTTAGACAAAGAATGGCTAAAGGAACTACTATAAATATTTTATCATGCAACACTTAACTAACTTTTAAGAGTATTTTAGCTTTTTGATTAGGAAATGCTAAATTGAGCACCATGTGCTTTGTAGGAAAACATTTTGAAATGAATCCATGTTAGTGATCTGAGAAGGAGCCCAAAGTTGCTGTTGGGGTTTTTTTGTTTGTTTGTTTGTTTTTGAGGTACCACGGCCAGGGATTGAACCCGGTACCTAGCATATCATATGTGAGAAGCCAGCGCTCAACCCCTGAGCCACATAAGCTCCCCTGAGTTGGTTGTTTCATTTGTCTGCTTTTGT
The DNA here is from genome assembly GCA_026826555.1 of Tolypeutes matacus. Taxonomy (NCBI): domain Eukaryota; kingdom Metazoa; phylum Chordata; class Mammalia; order Cingulata; family Chlamyphoridae; genus Tolypeutes; species Tolypeutes matacus. Next base: position 2,389,379 of record JAKSZT010053887.1, on the reverse strand, counting down.
ATTTTTATTTTTTTTTAGGAGGCCCCAGGGAGTGAACCCAGGACCTCCCATGTGGGAAGCAGGCCCTCAATTGCTTGAGCCACATCTACTACCTTTTTGGGTTTTTAAATTTCCTTTCTTCAACAAATAAAAGGCACTGAGAGTGATAGGAGCCTATTGGAGGTGGTTTTATAGTAGAAACATAGATAGTCATGTATTTCTGGCTTCCTCAAGTGATAGATCAAACCATCTAAGCAAGCATTTAGGTTAAAGGCTGTTAACCTGAAAGACAAAAATCTAAAGCATATTTAAATATTTAAGCAAGAAGCCAGATTCCAATTATGAAGGGTTTTTATATAAAGTGGACTTAGTAAAAATAAACAAACTGAATGAGATTAATATATCAAAATAGACTTTGGGGAAATAGCCTTAAGTTTCTCCATAGATCTGAGGTCTTTTTTTTTTTTTAATTTTTTGGAAGTATATTATTCATACATGAACATACATAAACAATAAGTATATAGGAAAATTTGTGAATCCACAAAAGAAACATGCACATCATCATACAGGGCTCCCACATATCTCCCCACCACCAGCACCTTGCACTGTTGTGAAACATTGTTTACAAATTATGAAAGAGCATCATCAAAATATTACTACTAACTATAGCCCATATTTTACATTTGGTGTATTTTTCCCCCAACCCACCCAATTATTAACATTCTATATTAGTATTTGTTATCATTCAGGAGAAAAATGTTCTCATATTTGTCCTGTTAAACACAGTAATATTTTGCAGCAATGGCAAGAAGTATTTTTTCAATACTAAGGGACAAAAATAAGGGGGTATAAGGGGGTATGGGATTTTTCCTTTTGGAGTAATGAAAATGTTCTAAAATTGACTGAGGTGATGACAGCACAACTTTGTGATGAAAATGAGAGCCACTGAGTGTACACTTTGCATGGATGGTACAAAGAGTGGGATTGTATAACATAGGTAATCCAGTGGTAGATGATGGACTGTGGCCTCAGGTCTTTTAGAACCCGGAGCTTATAATAGCAAATTTTCTTTAATTATACCCTTAATGATAATTTACTTTGGCCAGTGGCTCATAGTTCTTTTTTTGTTTTTGTTTTGTTTTGGTAACTTTTTTCTGCTTTCACAATTAAGAATCATCCCCCCAACTTTTGATTAAAATTTATTCAACATTATTTATAATATCAGATGACATTCAACTAACAGCAATGTGTTGGGAAATAAAATGACTAAAGAATTCTGGATACACTTTGAAAGAACTGGCCACAGTTTTGTTTTGTTTTTTTTTTCTTTTTTACACCCCTGTTCCTCATTAAGAAGGAAAGCTATAGTTTGTCTGACCCAGCTGTGTTACCTTGGTCAAGGTCTGAGATGCTCTCTGGCCTCAGTCTTCTTATCTGTGGAATGGAGGCATTGAAACACAAGCACCATTTACCTGCATTGCTGCTACATAGCAGGGCAAGGTGGGCTTTGTGAGCAGATGGACTTGGGTTTGAACCTTGCTTCTGTGGCTTACTAGCAATATGCCCTAGCATTGTGACAGAAGTTTAAACACAAAGCACTTAAACTCTTAAGAGCCTTGGTTGTACTTTTCATCTATAAAAAGGCAGGTGATATCTGCCTTTCAGTGTTTAGTTCTGCTAGGCACATGGACCTTGGATAAATAGTAGCTGCTGCTACTACTACTATTACATCTCTACTAAAGATGACAGTTTTTTGAACATCAGTTGTATGGTCAAGTTTTTAAGACCACCAAGTTATGAGGAAGGGGCCCTCATGGGATGTTAGAGTGGTTGTACAGAGAGGGGACTGCTGGGAAGGATCTGGGCAAATACATCCTAGGCTCTTCCATTTCTGATGTTTTTTGATTCTGAGACTTTTTTCTAAAACTTTGGTCCTTTTCTGCATCTCCTAAACAATGCAACATTTTACTTTTTTGGCACATTGTTTGATAACCATATTGTCACACACAAAATCTTGTTATTTAGTAACAAAAGAGTATTAAAATGATGGCACATGACCTCTAGAGCTCAGAAAGAGAATTCTGTTGCTTTATCAGGAAAAATATTTCTTACCACTACCAATGACTGACTATACAGCTTCCCTTTTAATTTTTTTTTTTGTTTGTTTGTTTGAAATATGCTCCCCAGATCTAATTCTCATATTTGGAATTCAAGTCTACATAATGAAGTAATCTGTAAATATAATAGCAGTCTCTTCCATGAAGGGAAAAAAGAAACTATGAAAATAAACATTCTTCCATGGTTAAAAACGAGCTACTTGGACACATAATCCAATTCTTATTTCATTTTAAAATCCTCAATTTTCAAGGTCTGAAAAGGTAGTACAGTCAAATACCCTAACAGTAGGCAATGATTTCTATTTTATTCATCTTTTTGAAAGTATTCTAAACAATTTTATATTTTTAATCTGAAAGAATTTAGAGGGTAGGGAGAATAATGATTGTGAGTTGTGATTAAATCCTATAAATGCCAGAATCATGACGTTAAAATAACAAATAGATATTTCTCTGAGCCAAGGACAGTTCCCAGCGGACTCCTGACAGTTTCTTAGAGTCTAGACAAATGGTCAGTGTTCTTCTTTAGCACTGGGTCCCTTTCATAGGGCACAGTCCTCTAAAGTAGTAGGAAAAAAGAAAAAAAGAGAAGGACCCAAAGGAGGATGGTTAATGAAATATCTAGTAATATGAGATTGGTTAAATAAATAATGGCACTGCAGTACAAAGAAATACTATGCAGCCATTAAAAATCATGGTATGGGAGAAAATTTAATGATAATAATGTTCCTAATATTAAAAGTTAAAAAGAGCAGGTTAAAAACAATATGCACAGCATATAGCACACACAGAAGAGAAGAAAACCTGTGAGAAACTATATAAAAAGGTGAAGAGTAGATATTTCAGCATGGTTGAAGTATGGGTAGCCATTATTTTTATTTTCTTTGTGTTTGCTTCCCTATTTTCAGCACTGAACATGTATTACTTTTTACTTAGGAGATTTTTTTTTTAATTATTTAAAAAAAGGAAATATCAGAAAAGGGAGAAGAGAAAAGCTAACAGTAGCAACAATAAAAAAGCCCTGGTAGAAGACAGACAAATGTCAGCACCTGTGCAATGGGCTGTCCACACACCATACCCTTCCCCCCACCAAGTAGAAAGTGCCTAACTAAGCTTGACAATTTGGTGCTATTTATTATAGAGCCAGCCAATATCTTTTCTAAAAACTACAGCCAGCACACTGGAAGAAACAGTTACTATAAAAGGCTAAAAATAATAATACTTTGGTTCCAGGCCTCAGCATGTAGCCACTGCAATTACTTCTCACACCTGAAAGTAATTCCAGGTCCTGAAGCAAGTGGCTTGGATGCATGAAGGTTCTGGTGACACAAATAAAGATGTGTCCTTTACTTTTTAAGAACAACAGTTGTGTGTAGGGCCAAATGCCTTGCCCACTCCTCAGCTGCAACTGCAACAGACAGGGCAGTACTGATCCAGACATGAAGCCATTTTGATCAGAAAACCCACAAGAAAACAGGAGCCTCATGTTTAGCTGCTACAAAGAAAGACACTGTTTACCCACCCTATCCAGGATGCAAACTCCTTTTTCTTAACAAAGAATTTCATAATTCCCCAGTGATAGCTTCTTCTATTCATTGATTTAGAAAAGTCATAACCACAAAAGCCTACAACAAATTCAGAAAACTTCTAAATGGCTTGTATGCTATCAATCACAATAGTATCATTAGCTATTCTGGAAACACATTATGTACTCTAATCTATCCAAAATGCTTTTACTCTTGGTATATACATTACTGGGCCTTTTTGACAACTCTGAAAGCTCCCAGGGGTTCTGGACTCACAGACTGAAAATCACTATCACAAAGGATATATTATGCAATGGCACCAGGATCCTAATTTCAAGAACTTTACCTTTTCAATGGTTCTCACTAGATATACAGCTATCAACCATCTGCATGCACACATCACAAAAGAAATACACACAATTTCATAGTGAGCTGCTGGGCAGAGGAAATGAAAAGAGCTATGAATGAATCACATGCTGTGGGCATCAAAGCGTGTGTGGCACTTCTGAGCCCAAGGGCCTATTCAGCTGGCTCTTTGATAGAGGTTTAGCATGGGAGGTAAGGATGTGAGAGCCCTGACAGGAGAGTTTCTTTCTTTAAAATATGGGGTAAAACTCCTGTTTCGTTTCCTATAAAACTTTTCTGTGTCAACAGGCAGCCCACATCCATCCCCAGCAAAACAGGAGCGACCCCTAAATGCTAAAAGAATAATTGTCTGGGTTTTGCATGCTAAGATTGCCTTGGCAAGCTCTCCACCTTGCAAAGGACACAAAGAGCTTAGTTTAGTCTGTGTGTAAATGCTTTATCATCATTACCAAAACATGCAAAGCAACATGCTCATGGAAGGGAAATGATTCTTTGTTTCCCCCTTTCCTTATAAGCTTCTGACATCCATGTATTTACTTATAGCTCCTACCAGCGGCCACCCTCTGTGGTCAACAAATACTCATGGCTGTCCTGGGTGCTTTCTAACCAAGCGCTATACAGAGCCACACACAGTGGATATAACCCCTAAGCTCAATCCATCCTCAACCCCCAGGACTTAGGAACATTTGAGATCCAGATCTATTCAATAGGCCAAGGAAGGGGTCTGGGTAAGAGCAAAGGAAAAGCAGTCCTTCGTAGAAATGAATGGGATGAGGGGCACTGAAAGAACCTGGTCAGTCTTTCTTGGAAGAGGACACGAGGAAAACCTTGACACACATTTGAAGAATCCAAACTCATAGGAGTTAGCCAGAGACATACCTAGAGCAAGTGTTTGCTCTGCTGCATGTAGTTTCCTGAGCACCTACCTTGATTCTTTTTGAGTTAAGTAGACCTCCTGTTTTAAAACAATTCTATCCCTCCTGCCCAAAAACAAGCTGAATAATGGAGACCAAGGAAGGTGTGTGACCTTAATTCACATTGTATCTTAATCTCAGATTTGACCAAACCCACATTTTTTCTTTCTCCTTGGTGCTCACTATGTCCTCTTCTCCTCTCACCACTTCATGATTCAGGTCTTTGGTGACAGGGCACTGGCCTTCTCAATATTACTGATGTCATCAAAGCTGTACCGTAATTGCTAAGGGGATGTCTCTTCCATCTTTACAGAGGTTATTATTCCTAATGAGAAAGAATCCAGGCAGTAGAACATAAGCTTGCAAAGACTGGGTGGGCTCTGAAACCAGCTGAAATTCCTGCTCTGCCACTAACAGCTTTGTTGCTTGGGCAGATTAACTTAACCTCTTTAAATCTCAGTTTCCCATAAGGTTCAAATTAACAGTGGTACCTGTGTCATAGGTTTGTTTTAAGTATCAAAGAATAGAGTGCATGTATAGTGCCTTAGCACAGTGCCTGGCCAGGCAGACAGTAAATTTTATGTTGCTGTTGTGTTAAGAGAAGGATTTAAAAAAGTCTTTGTTGGTAGAAGATGCAGGCCCCAGAGAGCCTGGATGAGCACATTCCCTTTGAATCAGCAGCCTTTGTCACCTTGTTCCGAACAGTTCTAGCCAGTTTGGGCCAAGAAGCCAGTGATTTCATGTCAAGTTCCTCCAAATTGGTGGGCTCAGAGTTCTAACACCTCTCAGCTAAACAATAGGCACCTACTACTGTCCAAATCCCAATTTCTTTGGCTTGGCAGCCTCCATCTCAGCTAACCACAAAATAACACATATTCTGAAAATACAGATTTAGTACTGACTTTAAAAGAACTCCCTTCATTCAGGGAGGTAGGGTTAAGTAATATACTCTTCCCATGATACAAAAAGACAAAAATTCATTTGCTATTTTCTTATCTCATTTGATGTTCCAAGAGGGAAGGCATGTGTGTTTGCTGAATCAAAATAGATATAGTTATATCATTATGGCATTTGAACTAGGATGAGTTATTCAGTTCCTATCAGATGCCAGGCATTGGACGCAGCACTGTATATATCTCTCTAATCCTCCCAACAACTCTATAAGAATTGAGCCCCAAAGAAATGAAGTAACTTGTCCCAAAGTGAACAGCATGTCATGATAGAGGCAGGATTGAGGATCAACCAGGCAGCCTCCAGAGCCTGTGCTCTTCTCCCTTATTAAATACTGTGCTATTCTTACTGCTTTGCTTACATTTGGATTTTAGAAAACAACCAGAAACTCCAGGATAACAAAGATTTGGCATGTAACTAAAGTAGATGGAATATTAAAAGTAAAACAAAAGCCCTCACTTATAAATCCAAACGTGATTTTTGTCAGAGGTTTTACCTTATGAAGCTTATTCTGAAAAGCTCATGCCTGATACATTTTGGAGTTCATCTTTTGAAAATAAATGTCTTCAGAACCCAAAGACCACACACAAAAGCCAATCACACTATTTTAAGGCCACAATTGGTTCTTTTGACCAAAAAAACTATTAGCTAGCCCAAACTCTAACTTGATTTACCAGATTTTGTTCCAAGGAACTTTCCCTGTTGTCAGAAATCAAATTCATCTTCAAGGACTAGGCTTTGCTATAGGTGAGGCATATTCCAAAGCAGACAACTCCAAAAATGGAGTTTCAAAATTGTTCTGAGCAGTGGCAATGTTGTTAAGATGAGGTCATGGCAACTCTTTGCTCCTTGAAATCATTTTCTCTCTTGATTCCTGGGACAAAACTCACCCTCCTGCTTCTCTGTCTCCACCAAACAACTAAACATTGGTGACTTCTTTCCTCTCCTCCCCCATCCCCTTTTTTTTCTTTTAAGAGACCACTTCTTAAGATGTTTAGGAATGTGCCCAAAGCTATGTTGCTAGTATTTTCTTTTTAAAACCTTTTATGACGAACATTTACAAATATATGAAATATAGAAAGATGAATATAACAAAACTCATGTATGCATCACCCATTTTCAAAAAACCTCAATATTTTGCCATTCTTATTTCATCTCTAACCCTGTGCCCACCCCCCCTTTTGGAATATTTTATTCAAGTAAATCCCAGGACATCATGTCATTTCACACTTGAATACTTCATTATACCCCTAGAAAAACAAAAATGATATTAACATAAACACAATGTTATTAACATATCAAACAAAATTAACAATAATCTTATAATCAAATAACAGTCCATATTCAAATTTCCTTGCTCTTCTTTTTTCACAACCTATGGGCAATCTTATCAGCTGCTAACAAAGCAACAGTCCACAGCATTGTTGATGATTTTCAAGTCTTTTTTATATTCATCCTTTTCTGTCTTCTGAAAAAGGCCCCACAAATGTGAAAGCAATATGATTGAATATATAATTCAGTTTAATTTCTTTTTACAAAAAAAAATTTACCTAACATCATATACTGCATATATTTTCCCATATTATTAAATATTTTTAGAAAACTTGGCTTCTATTAGTTCTCTAATTGGCCAGCAAGATAGTCTAATGATTCTTTAATTATTTGCAGGTTACCTGGTTGTTTCATTTTCATTATTATAAACAGCCGTGTGATGAGCATCAGTCTCTGTGCCTATAGTCTACCTTCTACCCTCATCTTTCACCCTGAACACCTTCTCTGCTTTAACTGTATGGGATGATTTGATATTCCCCACTTGCTGTGTTTTTCATTCACCTCCTACTTATAAACATGGCCTGGAAACTCCTTCCCATCCTCCAAGGTGCAGCTTGCTTCTGAGCTATCTTCACTAGGTCTCTCTGGCAGAACTAGCCACTCCCTCCCAAATGCTCTCAAAACACTTTGTACTACGGACTTTAGTCATAGAATTTATTCAGTCATGTATCTATATTTCTATCACACTCAGCTGTGAGTTTCTTAACACCCAGTTTTTTATCCATAAATTAAGAACAATAAAATCAACTCCAGGTGTCTGAATTTTAAAGACCTAAGGAATACAAAGCGTCAATCATGTTATCTGACACATAGTAAGAGCTTCACAAAAATTAGTTTCCTTCTTTTCCCCTAATAGAAAAAGGTGTAAATTTGTCAGGCTAGATTTATATGCCTGGCAGACAGGAGTTAAACTTTCCCCCAATTACAGCAACTATACTGAGTATACCTGAGATGTTGAGAAAGAAGGGGAAGTAAAACGGTCGCAAGGTCATTTGGACAGTTCAGGAGCTTTATGGGTTGCGATATTTTCTCTGCTGCACACAATCTCTCTATTCTAGTCCCTGACCCTTAAACAAAAGAGGAGACAGCAAAGGTGTCAGGTTGTTTCTATTTTTATTTTTATTTTTATTTTTATTTATTTATTTTTAAAGATTTTATTTATTTATTCATTTAACCCCCCCTTGCTGCTTGTGCTCGCTGGGTCAGCCAACCACGCCGTGCGGGCGGGCCTGCCTTCACCAGGAGGCCTCGGGAACCGAACCCTACTGATTGAGCCACAGCCGCTTCCCTCAGGTTGTTTTTAGATGGGAAATTCTTAACCTCCTCCAAATCTCTTATTTACTTCTGAGCTTTTTATGACACTGGGTAAGTATAACCAAGAGGAGGCCTAAAGGCCTAAAGGCCTAAAGGATGAGGAAGCCAGGTAAGAAAGATAACAAAGACGTTTGGGTACTCTGAAAGGTGCACTTTATCTTTTAGGGTTCACATCTTTCTAGAGCTGGAAGAAATAGTGTTAGGCCTTTGAACAAGAAGTGTTGCAATGGAAACAGCAACAGAGATGTAGGCAAGAGATCTGGGTTTTGGTGCCAGCTCCAGGCATGATCATAGGCACATCAGTTAAGTTGATTGGGGAATCAGAATAAGGGGATCAGACAAAATTGGCTCCAAGGGCCATGTAATTCAAAGAGAATAGAAAGGTTAAGTGACTGGCTCAATATCACCATACTTCTAAGAAAAACCAGAGAGCAGTTCGAAGAAATACAGAAAGTGATGTAGTATGAAAACTGTTAAAAGGATCATATGATTTTCAAGAGCTCTGATCTAGTGCTGGGCTGATCTAGTGCTGGGAGTGTAGCATTTAAAAGCTAACTTAGGCTATATGAAAATAGTTTTCTTTTTCTGCTCTATTCCACAAAGATCTGGAAAATATTTCCAGCCCCCTTTCAACCTTAAATGAGAAAAGAATCAGAATCTTTAAAGAGCCACTGATTTGTAATGGAAAACTTGGATAAATCAACTATTTATACTCTGAGATTTTTATATTTCTTTTTGTCCTTTCTTCAGAACTCACAGCTAAGAAAAGCCATGATGTAAGTCTGTTCTCTTTGACCCCATTGGCAAACTGTTTACTCTATCTACAGCCCAGCAACTTTTTTGCCTGTAGCACTCAGTGGACAAGGATCCAAAGAACACAATTCCGCCCCCCACCCCTCCAAGAGTGTGTACGTTGATTACTTTAGCCTGAGTGAGCATAGAGAGAGAGTGGAATCAGAAGGCCTATGTTTTCATCTCTGATCCAGTGTTTATTAGCTAAAGTTATTTTAGGCTTTCTGAACCTCAAATTCCTCATCTGCAAAACAGGAAGAATAGTTACCTGTTCTATTGACATATTAAGCAATGTATACATGAAAGGTATTAACAAGCATTCACCTAAGAAGTCTTCATTAAATGCCTACTATCAAAATCCTAAATCAGAAATGCTGAGATCATCCCTAAATATATATTTTCACCAATCCACTGCTTTACCTTGTTTAATATCTAGGAAATTATGTTCAACTCTATACATTTCTTTAAGATCCTGGACTAATAAAGTGTGGGTCTATAGAAGGGTAATTAAAATGCGTATGAGGTGTGTTGGTTTAGGGGACTGAAAGTAGGTGGTGTGAAGAATAGTTGAAGAAACTGAGTGTTTCATCTGGAAAAAGGACTAGCATGGCATAAGGAGTAGGGTAAGTGAACTGAAGTTCCTGCGAGCTGGATTTCAACTCTCAAGGAAGCACTTTCTGACAGTTAAGCAGGTGATAATGGAAAATACTGAGTACCTGACTATGCAGAATGGATGAATACTGAGCTGCCTTCAGACCCTCATATTTGACTTTCCAATTTTTATGGTGGAAAAACAGAAAACAACAAAAAAAAAAAAAACCACAAAAAAGCTATGTGTACTTTGAATTTCTCTTAGGACTCAGAATCCTGGGGCATATGGACCTAATTCACATATCCCTATTTTCCATTTCCCTCTCTGAAGTCCTGGTCATGCCCTGCAAGGAAATATACCATTAAGGGAATGTTTCAGTGCTTTTTACTGAAAATGGGAGAAAAAAATAAGGGGACCATATTCTAAATTAGGTTATCTGGTTCTCAGTGTGTGTTTTTTTAGCCATCAGATAGCTTCACTATAGCTGATTGGGTTTGGTGTCTTTAAATGTGGGTGAATAGGGCAATAAAAGGAAACTTATTTTTCCCTTTTTTTCAATTTTGAGGGAGCAAATAAAATACCTAACAAGATTTTTTCCCCCCTAATGTGGCCATGCAAGCACAACCTGGCTGTTCTGCAACTGAATACCATTAATGTCTATTTATAGCCAGTATTTTCATAGATGAATCACATTTACCACGGGACAGTTAGGGACCCAACCAGCTCTGCTGAGAACCCCATAATCTTACTACATCTCTTTCCATTTCCCTTCAAGGTAACTAAGCTATAGCTTAGTTGTTCCATGCAGAGAGAGGGGGAAACACAAGTGGAAATGTAAAGCTAGTAGACAGCCTGTTCTCCAAACTCAGCAAAGTATAAAATGTTAAACACAGACAAACTTAAGGCCCTGGATCACTCCCAGCTTTGTCCCTTGGCTATGATCACCCTGCAGTTAGCACAGACTTGCTCTGCACTATACAGCCTTCTTGCCATCAAAACGAACAATTTACCTCCAACATTTACTACCAAATCAAGTTGAAATGATACTTCCTTAATAAAATGTTACATGCATAAACAAAACATCAATAATTGTTAGGGGTACTGTCAAATGAAAAGGCAGGGTACAGTGGATATTCAGCTCATTTTGTGCAAGTGGGGCTGAGGGAGTGAAGGATGGCAGAAGGTCAGGGTATATGTGATCAAAGGTTTTCAAAATTCAATAAAGTTAACTGGAGATATCTATTAAATCTTGGGGATCTAGCCTCACCTAGCACAGACACACACAGACAGACACACACACACACACACACACACAGATTCTCTGAGCTTTGTGTAGGCACTCATCCTACATAGCCCTGAAACTGATATTTCTTTGTGTCTGACATCTGCTATGAGTCTTCACCCTTAATTTACCTTTAAGGTATTAAAAAGCCCTTTTCCTGCAATCTTTTCATCAATTTCAGGCTAAAACGCTAAGATTAAATGAGATAATACACATAAAGCACTTAAGAGAGTGCCTGGCACTCAGTAAGAGGTCCACACGTATTAGCTACTTCTATTATTAGAACCTCAGTACCGTTTTTCTAAGTTTCTAGCCAGTACATTCACAGATGAATCATCTTTACCATGAGGCAGTTTCTACTTAGAGCCAACCACCTCTGCTAAGGACTGTATGATTCAGTTATTCAATAAACCCTCACTGAGGGCCAACTCTGCTGGACACTGGGGATACAGAAAGGATTAACAAGGGCCCTGTGCTCATGCCTGTGAACAATAAGCTGATTAGCAGGTACCACTACTTCCATTTTAACATTTAAAGGCTCAGAGAGGCTTAGTAACTTTTCCAAGACCAAAGAATTAATATGGTGGAGCAATTTAAGTCCACTTCTGTTTGATCCCACAATCCCATGTTCTTTCCATTATGCCATGCCTTCTGCCACCCAATATGCCAGCAAAGTGGTTTTAAAAAGCATATTAAGGTTTAAGAATAACAATGCATACAAACATAGTTTCTGCACATAAATAATGTATGAAAATAAAATATCTTCACTGAATAGACCAATTGCTGAAACAAGGGTTTGTGAAGTTATGTTATTCAGAATTCATTGCACTCATATCAGCAAATGGGACATTAGTCAGGATATGAAAATAGGCTAGTTAAAACAAAATTGCCTAGCACAATACCTGACATATATTGACTAATTGACTAATATTAACCAGGATTCTTCCAATACTATGCATCCCTTCTTGTGAGAGCATGACTACATAGATACAGCAGAGCGATTTGGTGGGCTCTGGAGCCTGACTGCTTGTGTTAGGCTCTGACCTTGACACTTCCTAGTAGTATGACCTTCAGCAAGTTATTTACAGCAGTTTCTGTGAGGACTAGATGACTTAATCAGAGGAAAGTATTTAGAACAAGACCTATATAAGGTAAATGCTGACCAAACCTTTGCTATCATTATTACTATTATTTTCTTCTTTAAATTGGAGTAGTTTTGATTGTTTACCTCAATATCATATTAAGTAATCAAGACCAAAAAACTATTTGTTCACTGAGACTTTTACAAGTTACTTTATATAAGCAAAATATCCTCTTGTCACATCCTTTCCATCATTCAAAATGAAAACAAGCACATGAAAACTAAAATTGTGCCTAAATAGTACCCAATTATGGGGAATAAGCAATTTTTTATTTACAAGATTAATAGAGAATGACTCAGATAATTTAACTTCCATAGTCAGGAGTTAATTAGGGGTTTGTGTATGGTGGGGGGAGGGCGGTGGGAATGAGTAAAACAGGCCTCTATTTACATTTAGCCCTTTCCTGTAATTAAATTAAGTAAATAATTGTAAATTATCTACTTGTCCTTCTCCTTTATGGACACATTCTTATCAAGATTCACCATAATTTCAACCAGCTTAAGCCCAAGAAAAACTGACAGAGGTCACATAGGAAAAAAGCAGAATTCACTTCTACCGCCAAATGCACAATATTTGTATCCATAGATACAAGAAAACAGAGAATTACAGAATGCTAAAGCGGGAAGTCCCAGGACCTCAGAGATCCATCAAGTCTCAGGCTCTGACCCTGCTGTCAGGGGATCCATGAGAAGGTGAGGAACCAGGCAGAGGTCAAGGGAAAGAACCGCTGGTCCTTGTTCCAACATGAATGACCTCGTAGGGCCAACATACCCCAATATCCTCATTTTACAAGCAGCAACTCAGGACCTGGCAAATTAAAGGCAGAGCTGAGATCAGGATCTAGGTTTCCTGATTCCCAGTCCACTGCTTTCTACACTTCTGAAGGTCACTACTCTATGACTATGTAGTCAGATAACAACACATTAGACTGTGCTAAATTGACAACTAAGCAGGTTTTCTCTTTGTAAAACCATCAGGCATTATGACAGTGACAGCACTTTTTGAAAGGTGTAAGGCTTGCATCATTATTTGGTATAAATAAAAGCAACTTTCCATGCCTTTTTAAAATATATATATAACTTGAAAATACCAAACCAAAAATTTTATTACAAATTTTTTCTTTTCCCTAGTATGCACCCCTGGGCCAAAGATGCATTAAAAATTTGCCAAGAGAAACAGTGAAGTCACTGATAATACAAAGCATGAGAGTGTCATCAAATTCATGTCTTTGTTTTCTTCCTCTTGATACTTAATTATTTCTCATTGCCAATGTGGTTGTTGGCAGGGGGCAAGGAAATTCCACCACTGTAAACATGTAGAGACACACTCTCCTCAGTAGACCATAAGTCTGCACACGATGGGTCTGGTCACAAATCCAAAGAGAGTGATGCTTCATTAATCAGCAAGAATGTTGATGCTACTTCCCCCAAACCCCCAAAGAGGACTGGTGGTCTCAGAAAAACTCCAATCACTTTTAAAAGAATAACAAACACAGTATAAAAATGTTTCAAGTCTTTTTACCACTTACAAATATCATCACTTGCATGTGACCTATGCTTTCCTGTCAGATTTCACCTAACCCACCTAAAAGTGAAGAGAGTAAAGCATGATATATACACAGCTCCATTTACTCTTCTGCTTCAGTTCTGAATTGCCTTAAACTCAAAGAGCACTACTTTGAGCAATATATAGCAAACTACCCTGCTAAATAGAAATTACATTATCTTGGAATCCTGGAAGGCATACTTTGGTTAAAGGTGGCAGAGGAATACTTTATTGATTAGAAACAGAACACAAATTGATACTTATCCAGTAGGCTATTTTTCCACAAAGAAATACGTGGGTAAGAGGAAAGCACAGGAATATACCATACAAATTGTAAAAATAACCTTAATTTTCCAGGAGACTAAAAGAAAGAACCAAATATACTTTAACCCTCTTTAGAACTAGTGTTTTATTATAAGTTTCATAGAAATCTGAATCTGTAAGGTGTGGTAGACTATTTGCAAAGACAACTTAACTCCTCCCTATCCCTTTGCAAAGTGACCTTGCAGCAACTCCCATCAAAGGTGGAATCTGTTTCCTTGGAGCTTCAGCTTTCACACTCTTGGAATGCTGCCCTGAGGCCACCACCTGGGGAAGTCTAGCCTACTAGAGGAAGACAGCCCATGTGCAGCAGAGATGAGATGCCCTAGCTGAGCCTCTTTATACCTAGTACTGGACAGCCCGCTTGGGAAAGAGCCCATCTTAGACCATCCATTCCCAGATGAGTGGCAAGATGATTGAGGCTGCAGAGTGACCCATAGAATTCTGAGCCATTATTGTTTATCCACCACCTAAGTTTCTGGGGTTTAATTAAGCAGTAATAGTACACCTGAGACAGCAGATCACAACTAAAGGCAACAAACCAGTCTGGCTGCTGAATACCCATTATGTGTAGAATATTGTCAGGTACCCCATGGGAGACATGGATGATGATAGAAGACATGGACAGCTCTTTCCTCCATGTATGAACATATCTATAAATAATAAATTAAGCTACATGTAATATTTATGTTTTAAATATATTTAATCTACAAAAAACCTTCCATTATTCCTACATTACAAAGTAAGGGTCTCCCTAGCGTGTTCAAGGCAATCCTCTGAAGTCATGGAAAATAATTAGAAATCCTATTTATATTTATCTCTTTTCCTTTTTATGTTTTGAATGTATTTTCATAAGGTATAAAATATATTAATAAATTAAAATAATTTACACTAAATGTACACATAATGGGGTTTTTCCCTGTCATATCTGCTCCAATTCCCCAACCCCCAGCCCCACACAAAAATATACTTCCTTTTTGGCTTTGCTTTTCTTAAATAAATGAACCTTTCTCTGGCTGCCCAGGGAAGAGCCAGTGATGACTATTGCCACAAATCATTGTTCATCTGTACTGTAATTATTTATAGTATATCTTGCAGGCTATAAACATTTTTAGACAGGGCATATGTCTTCATCAGTATATACATTTTTCTTAGGCAGTAGAGCATAATGGCATTATGACATACCTTTTAAGCATCCAGGCTCTGAAGCCAGGTTTCCTGGACTCAAATCCCAGTTCTGCCATTTATAAGCTGTGCAGCCTCCAGAAGGTTACCTAACTTCTTTAGGCTTCCATTTCTTCACTGTAGAATGGAGCTAATAATTTTCCCTCCTTCATAGGGTTGTGATGAGAAATGAATGAGTTAATACATATAAAATGAATAAAAGTGTGCATGGCACATAGTGCTCAGTAAGTTAACATTATCAACAACACCATCACCACCACCACTGTCTTTCTTTTTTTTTTTTTTAAAGATTTTATTTATTTATTCATTTATTCCCCCCTTGCTGCCTGCGCTCGCTGGGTCAGCCAACCACGCCGTGCGGGCGGGCCTGCCCTCACCAGGAGGCCCCGGGAACTGAACCTGGGGCCTCCCATATGGTAAACGGGAGCCCTACTGATTGAGCCACAGCCGCTTCCCACACCACTGTCTTTCTATCTCCAATATCTAAGAGTAAATAAATGTATGACAGAGGGAGGTGAGGAAGAGGGTTAGTTGTACAGAAAACACTTTAGATGACTTGATAAAAATGAAATGTTATGAATTTTTCCAGAAGGATACTGCAACCTTAAGGCAAGGTGTCACACTAGTATCTGTTGACAGTTGGTCTATTACTAACAAACAAAACAGTTAAATAATAAACATGTAAAACAAACACCTTCAAGTTCTGCTTTTATAATCTAATTGCTATAGTGATATAAAATAATTCTTGGCTGAAAATTAATACTGGGGATATTTCCTTAAGAATTCTCTTTCTAATTGTAATCCTTTCCCTAGTGGAAATCATCAGACACAGGTTTATGACACATGCACATGCAGCATTTAGATTACTGTGATTTCCAATATGATGCAAAGCCACGAATCTCTCTCTCCTAAATATACTACTGATAATTTGTGCTAGAAGAAAGGTACAGTAGCAAGAATCATGTATCACATGGGAAAAAGAAGTCATAGAGATCACCTGCGCACCCCCTATCATTTCAATGATTATGACGTTGGGTCCAGACAGGGTCAGTGTCTTAACTAAGTCCCACAGCTGATTTCTGACAAAATTTCTTTTTCTTGATTTCTACGTGGTTCACTGCACTTTTCATTATCCCAGTTTTGTTTTGTTTGCTATTTATTTTGTTGCTTGTGCTTTGGGTGTAAAGTCTAAGAAATCATTGCATAACACAAGGTCCTGAAGATGCTTCCCTAAGTTTTCCTCCAGGATTTTGATAGTTCTGGCTGTAATATTTAGGTCTTTCATCAATATTGAGTTGATTTTTGTATAAGTAGGGGTCCTCCTCCTTTTTTTTTTTTTGCAAATGGAGTCCAGTTTGCCATCACCATTTGTTGAAGAGACTACTCTTTTCCCAACTGAGTGGTCTTTCCCCCCTTATCAAAAATCAGTTGGTCATAAATATGAGAATTGATTTCTGAACTCTCAATTTGATTCCATTGTTTTATATGTCTGTCCTTGCACCAGTATAATGCTGTTTTGATTACTGTGGCTTTGTAATAAGTTTTAAGATTGGGAAGTGTGAGTCTTCCAACTTCATTCTTCTTTTTAAAGATGGCTTTGGCTAGTACCCTTCCATATAAATTTGATTATTGCTTTCACATTTCTGCAAAGGAGATTGTTAGAAATTTGTAAGTTGCTTTGGGTATAATTGATATCTTAACAACATTTAGTCATCCAATCCATGAACATGGAATATCCTTGCATTTATTTAGGTTTTCTTTGATCTCTTTTAGCAATGTTTTGTAGGTTTCTGTGTACACGTTCTTTATATCCTTGGTTAGATTTATTCTGACATATATGATTCTTTTGGTTGCTACTGTAAATGGGATTTTTTTCTTGATTTCTTCTTCCGAGTGTTCATTGCTTGTGTGTAGAAATATCATTGATTTTTGGGTGCTGATCTTGTATCCTGCCATTTTCCTGAATTCGTGTATTAGGTCTAAGAGTTTTGTTGTGTATTTTCCAGGATTTTCTGTATATAAGATCGCATCATCTGCAAATAGGGAGAGTTTTACTTTTACATTTTCAATTTAGATGCCTTTTATTTCTTTTTCTTGCCTAACTCCTCTGGCAAAAACTTCCATTATAATGTTGAATAACAGTGGTGATAGTGGTTATCCTTGTCTTGTTCCAGAGCACAACCTTTCAGACTTTGACCATTAAGTATGATGATGGCAGTGGGTTTTTCATGTTGAGGAAGTTTCTTCTATTCCTATTTTTCTAAGTGTTTTTTATCAAGAAAGGATGCTGGGTTTTATCCAATGCCTTTTCTGTGTCAATTGAGACAATCATGACTATTTTTTTTCCTTCATTCTGTTAATGCATTATAGGTTTTGGTTTATGTGTTCAAGCAATCAGAGACTCAGCTGAGTGTATGCACATCTTGCCAACAGTTCTACTGCTATTTCTTTTATTTCCTGGGGGTTCTTTTGTATGCACATGCTTGCACGCTGCTTATATTCCACTCTGGGTCTCTGTGGACATGGGTCCCTTGCCGGAATATGTGTGGGTTTCCAACTTGCTGCTTTGAATGGCTCTATGGTCTGCATCCATGGCAGGAGGTCCCAAGGCCATGCTGCCTCTGGGTGACTCTTAAGTTGCACGGGACTGAGTGAGAAGGAGCCAGGACTGGCAAGTCTGGTTGTAGATCTACCGCCTGTTTTGGTGTTTTTTTTGGTTTTTGTTTTTGTTTTCCTTTTTCTTTGATTCAGTGTTTGTGGAGTCTGCTTCTCAGTCTTATTCATGTCAATTGTCTTGTCTTCAAGTTCAATTGGCCAGCTTCAATCTGCTGTTGAAACCCTTCTGGGAATCTGTCATTTCAGTTATTGTGGTCTTCAACTCTAGTAGCTCTGTATGGCTCCTTTAAAAAATTTTCTATATCTTTGCTAAGATTCTCATATTGCTCATTCATTTTTCTCCTAATGTCCTTTCATTCATCTCCTTAAGAATTTTTAAGAGGATTTTTTAAAAAGTCTTTGCTCTGTCCTCATTCTGGTCTTCTTCGTTGGTGTTTTCTGGAATTTTACCCTCCTTCTTTGGATGGGCTATCATTTCCTGCTTCTTTCTTTGTCTCATACTCTTTTGTTGAACACTATACATTTTAATATTTTAAGAAGTAAACTCTGAAACTCTGGAATTTATTTCCTGAGATATCTGTTTCTTGATTTTGTAACCAGCTAGTGATATGTCAGAGATATTCTTGAGTGTCATCCCTCTTATCAGGATGGTCTGCCCAAGGTCAATGCAAAGTACAAGGTGCTCCCTGTCTTTTCTGTACCTGTGTCTTGTCCTGGGCTTGTGCCCATTAGTTTTTTGGAGTTCCCTGGTTTATAGGAATTTGAATTCCCCTTCTTTTTCCCAGGAGACAGACCTCCTTCTCCTTGGTATTAAAGCAGGAAAGCCTTTGCATCAGGCTGTATGCCTCAATAGTTTCTTATACTCCTATCATTGTTTCAAGATAATGCTTTCAACTGGATGTCAAATTCTGGGAGGTGGCACAGGCTGGAGAGTAGTTTCAGAAGTCAATCTTTCCCTGTTGGAAAAGGCCATGGATCCAGGAAGGGGGCACAAACTATTTCCAATCTGTCTTAGGAAGGGTATGAGGAAGGGCACCAGGAGCTTCTTCCATGGCTCCCCAAAGCTGCACTTTCTTGACCTGCCCAGCAAATGCACCCCTTCAAGTGTCTCCTGAAACCCTGAGGAAGCTTAGCATCTTTAAATCTCCTCAACTACTTTGTCCAGGGTGGGTTGAAACAATGGCCACTTTCAGAGCTAGGACCCCAGTGATCCAAAGTTGCTAATCAAATGCTGTGATCAGAGATTGGTCATCTCACCTCAATCTTGGTGAAGAGAATTTTTAATGTCCTTTCCTGTCTCCAGTGAGCTAGCCAGGGACTTGCCCCACAGTGGCCTGCTGTGAGAGTGGGGAATGG
Organism: Tolypeutes matacus; assembly: GCA_026826555.1. Classification (NCBI taxonomy): domain Eukaryota; kingdom Metazoa; phylum Chordata; class Mammalia; order Cingulata; family Chlamyphoridae; genus Tolypeutes; species Tolypeutes matacus. The sequence continues at coordinate 2,370,052 of JAKSZT010053887.1, read as the reverse complement.
GTACCCGTAACCACCACACACAGAGAGAAATTTCTGCATCATAATTTACCAGCCTCTTTCTCCTGCTCTTCCCTGGATGCTGTACAGTGTCCTCCTGGGCTCCAGGGTTTCAAAATTGTTGTTTCAGATAGTCCCTGTTTGTTTAATAGTTGTTCTGGTGGAAGGGCTGAATCCTGGGGCTTCCTACCCTGCCATCTTCCGACAATCTTCTCCTCCAGTTTTTTTTTTTTTTTTTTTTTTTAAAGATTTTATTTTTATTTATTCATTCATCCCCCACCTGCTGCTTGTGCTCGCTGGGACAGCCAACCACGCCGTGCGGGCGGGCCTGCCCCCACCAGGAGGCCCCAGGAACCGAACCCGGGGCCTCCCATTCTCCTCCAGTTTTAAGAACTATTTCCATACAACTAACTATATGGTAAAAGTGTATCACATGCACTGAGAGATATAAGGAAGCTATACTATAAATAACTGACTCAGTGCATTATACACAATGGACCTCCAATAAATGCTTGTTGAACGCTATGAAGTCCTCCTGTTCCTAAATTGTCCTGACTTGCAGGTCATCTCAAGTGCTGCCAGCAAGCTGGGGAGGGTGAGAATCACTTCTTAAACAGAGCACCCAGCAGACATAAAGCCATTCTTTCAATCTTTTTTTTTTTCCCCTGTATGCAGGGTTCATGCCTTATTAGATGAAAGAGATAAACTGAATCTTTTTTTCCTTCTTGAAACATTCTTTTCTTAAGTATAAAGTTAGTAAAGGCTCACTGTAAAATTTAAGGGAAAAATAAATTTAATAATAATATTAATAAGAAAAGATAATGTTAATTGAATGATAATTTTGTACTAGGCATATTATAAGCATTTGCCATATGTTAACTCATTGAATACTCAAAGCATCCTTACATGCATTTTACAGATGAGAAAAGTAAGGTACAGAACTATTAAGTAACTTACCTAAAATTATATAGCCAATCAGTAAAAGAGTGGGGATGTGTACTCAGATGTATGGTTCCAGAGTCCATAATCTTAACTACTCTGTTATAGTGGCACTGTTCATGTTTTGGTGTCCAGCACAAATGATTAAGAAAAAAAGTTGATTTAAAAAATGGGTGAATTTGAGTACCCTGAAATTTAAAATTTCTATACCATAACAGAAATAATATATAAAGTGAAAATACAAACTACAGACCAGGAAAAGAAAACAGCGAACCATAATCAACAAAACAGTAATTTTTAAAATATGTAATGAATTCCCATAAATCCATGAGAAAAAGACAAAAGAAAAATGGGCAAAGAATATGAATAGGCAATTTATGAGGAAACCCAAATGGCTTATAAACGTGAAGAGATGCCTGTTCTCAGTAATAATTATAGGCTGCAAATTTAAAAGCAAGAAACCATTTGACCCCCATCAAAAGGGAAAATTTAAAAATTGATAATACCAAGTATTGGTGTAGACATGGAGCAATGAGAACTCTCATACTTTCCTGTAAATTGGTACTCTGATTAGCAATATCCTATATTTTCCAGCAATATAGACATGTAAAAAAATTATAAAACTTGTATGGGGATGATAAATACCAAATTCAAAATAGTGGTTACTTCTGGGGTAAGAAGGGAAGAGAATGAGTTCCAAAGATATACACAGGAGGTTTCAACTATATCTATAATATTTTATTTCTTTTTGTTTCATAGTATATATTGTAAATTATTAAGATTTCACACATTTGTGTGGTGGCACCTAGGGGTTTTCTTATATTAATTTCTATACTTTCTGTATGTTTGAAAAATTTCAACATAATTTGTAGGGATAATATAATTAATAATTTGCTTGCATTTTATTGAAGTTGACTCTAAACTCAATCAATATTTTCTCTTTTAGACAGAAGCCTCAAAGGTGGAACAATTTTTCTTGCTATTATACATTAATTTGGATTATTATATAATTATAAGTGATGCTAATATGTTCCTCAGATATTTTTATAGCAGTTTTCTTGAGATAGCCACATACGAGAAAATCCATCCAAAATGTACAACCAATAACTTTTAGTATAATCACAGTGTCGTATATTCATCACCACAAAAAATTTTAGAACAATTTCATTACTCCAAAATGAAAAACTCCATACCCCTTAGAAGTTACCTCTCAATCCCTTTATCCTTCCCCAGCCCTACATAACTACTAATCTAATTCCATATTTATAATTTTATTTATATTTATATTTTATATAAATGGAATCATACAATAGGTAGTACTTTGTGTCTGTTTTCTTTCACTTGGCATTTTTTTTTTTTTTTGCCTGATATTAATATCTGGTAACATTAACATACATTCGCTTGGTTTTAAGGAAAAACAGTCTTATATATACAATATTACTCATATTCATATTTCACATGATGTTTCACTATGCTATACAGAAAAATTGTATATTTTTACGTTACATTTTTTAGCTTTCCTTCTAGTAATATACATGACTTTAGACTTTCCCTTTCAACCACTGTTATACAATATAATAGTACTGCTACTTACAAATACTGTGATGTGCTTTCACCTTTTCTATTCATCTCAAATATTAATTTATGTTATATTGTTTCCAAATGGCTAACTATTATAGGAGGCAGTAGTGCCCTTATTTTGGAGACAAGTGTTTCAAAGATAACTCCTTTTCTTTTCCAAGGATAGATCAAGAATATAGCGAGGGACTAGGTCATCCTTCCTTTAATACTAGACATTGCTTTAACAAAATACTCCAAAGTATTTTGGAACAGTAATTGTGATGCTTCTTCTTCTTTTTTTTTTTAGGTACCAGGGCAGGGATTGAACCCTGAACCTCATATGTGGGAAGCCAGCACTCAACCACTGAGCCACAATGGCTCCCCTGAGTTGATTTTTTTCATTTGTTTGCTTGTGGTTTGTTTTTTTGTTTTTAGGAGGCACCAGGGACCGAACCCCGGACATGGGATGCAGGTGCTTAACCACTTAACTGATTGAGCACATTCACTCCCTGATGCTTCTACCTTAATGCACCAAAAGCTAAGAGATTAAAAACAAAACAAAACAGCAAAAGAAATACTATAATGTGAATCTGCAGGAAGTTAGAACAATTTGCAAATTTTGTATTTTATAATCATGTTAAGTAAATCTTAATTTAAGTAAGCACTTCTGCAGTGGTTGGAGGTATGCCCTGTGTCCCTGAGTTGGAAAGCTTGAAGGATGAAGTTCAAACAGACTGTTTACCCATGGAATAATCAAAGCAGAACATATTTTTTAAAATGTTGATTTTTAAACCAGAAGTGTAAATAAGACAGTGATTTATGAATCTTCTAGTGCCTTTCTCTGCTGAAGACATCAAAAAGATCAAGTCTTTGGCTGAGGAAAATAGAATAAATATGCAGACTTGTTAAAGCTGTAATAGGTGCCTCTATTAAAACTCCACTTCCATTAAGAACTACAAATTATCTTTCCTCCTTCCAGGCCTTAAAGAATGCGTTCCAGAAGCAGTGAATTGGAGGGTTCACCTCAAAAGAAATTTCCAAGACATAGTAAAGATCACAGTTTCCAAGGTCCTCATGACATGAAGCAGAGACAGCAAGACAAAGGCCCTGCCAGTGCGGTCACAGTCCTGCCACATGCCAACTCAGAGAAGCCACATAGTGATGATCACCAAGGAGAAGACCTCTCAAGAGATGACCTATTACTTCTTCTCAGCATCCTAGAGGGAGAACTGCAGGTCAGCTGGGCTCCAGTCATTCCTGTCGTGCTTCAAGGGAAAAGACTGATTGTGAATATGGTGGCATACTGCCACAGAAATAGATACCTGTGGTTCATACTTGTGTGTACATGAGAGCAAAGTATATGTACACATACACAGATTCGCTGCCAATTTGAAGGGCAATTAATCACATCTAAAAGGGCTGTCATTATGACATGCAATTGGAATGCACACTGTGAAAGGTCACATCCTCTGCCCATGCTACTCACGAGCTTCAGTGCACAGACCTGTATTGGCAACAATAATACCAGATGACTTCTGGATTGATTTAAATAACAATAGAATCTTTTGTACCCCATGTGAACTGGCTCCCAGACTTGTCCTGGTATTATTATCTATATATAAAACCTAAACAGCTGCTATACATGAAGGAGAATCTTATTTCTTACTCCTGAAAACACTAATGCCAGTCCATTGAGGGGTATCATGTTATCTGCTTGTCTAACACAATAAGAAAATGTAGAGCCCCTGAATGTTTTTAAAATATTATTAATGTGTAATTAGATTGTAAGAAGGATGAGAGACATAGCTTTGCTACCTTTTCTAAAAGGCACTATAACAAAAATTGATTCATTTACATTTGAAAAAGAAAAAAACGCTGTCAATGATGACAATTCATCCCTTGCTGTGACTGCTGGTAGATAAAGCAGACTTTCTGAAATACTTTTTGTTCCTACAGGCTAGAGACGAAGTCATAGGCATTTTAAAGGCTGAAAAAATGGACTTGGCTTTGCTGGAAGCTCAATATGGGTTTGTCACTCCAAAAAAGGTGTTAGAGGCTCTTCAGCGAGATGCTTTTCAAGCAAAATCTGCCCCTTGGCAGGAGGACATCTATGAGAAACCTATGAATGAGGTATGTCCTACATCAGGGGCATGTACCTTGGAAGTAAAAAAAGCTCACCAGCCAGGGAGCGGATGTAGCTCAGTGGGTGAGTGTCTGCTTCCCATGTACAAAGTCCTGGGTTCAATTCCCTCAATCCCATCCCCGGTACCTCCTAAAAGAAAAAAAAAAAAAAAAAATAGCTTACCAGCCAGCCAAGCACTAGGCCGAGCAGGAGAGAATGACCTGGTTCCTCATTTTTGATTCTTCACAGTTTCACTTTCTGAGACATTTAAAAACTACACAAGGTAGAAATCAGATAAAGACTGACTAAAATAAACTTGATTAACTACTACATGTTGTACAGGAAAGAAAAAGCAAATGAATCATGGCCAGGATGATTATATGGGGTTTGTTTCTTAAGATCAGTCTAAGGAAGGCTGTTGTATGTGGAGTCTTACAATATGCATGATTTTTTGTTCTTTCTAAGTTCACCTTCTATAATAAAAATATACTTAAAAAAAAAATCAGACTAAAACACACCAAATCAAAGAAAACCTTCTCCTCCTTGTTCTTTCATACACACACACACATAGGGCAGAGGGTCCTCACTTTTTTTGGGACACTGAAGGTTATTCAGGTTGTAGTAAAAAACAGTTGAAGTTCAACCACTGAGGTTAATTTCTTTGAAAATGCTCAGGTACTACGTCATAGAAATTTTGAGCATGAAAGAACTGTCCAAGAAATAGTTTTATTAAACATGCATTTTAGATGAGTGAATACCCTCTTTTTCTTTCAAAGTTTAATGGCAGCAAAGAGCTTTCCCCCATCAAGTGTGCACAGCAATTATAACAGTAAAGGTGTGACTCTCAACATGGCCACAAAGATGCAGCAATGCTTGCTATTTCCCTTGCTAACATTTCTGAAACTCTTTGGCATCCTTATTTTATTCTTTTATTTTCCTCTAAGGCCTCGATGGAAAATTTCATAATTTTTTTCATTTTTATAAAAAAAAGAAACAACTAGGAGTATGAGTTAAGTCTGGAGAATGAAAGGAAGTTTTGGACAAATTTCTCCCACATAAGTGCTGGCAACCTATTCAGTACCGACCTCTAATGTCCTTGCTATTCTTGTCTTGTGTGTCTCATGGGAGGAGACTACCGGCTTGCCAAATAGTGAAGGAGTTTAGTCATGTGGATCTGCTTCTCTAAGGGGTAAGGATGAGACCACCCAAAGTCTGTTGACTTGTGCTTTAATCCAAATTTTAAACAAGAGGAGCCAAGGCTGCATTCAAGTCAATAGTGTTAGAAATGTATCCTGGCTCCCAATGTACTGACTGTGAAACAGCATCAGGCACAAATTCCCCAGCCTGTATGAGCTCAAATGCAAATTAATGATCACTGAACATATCCCTGACAAAATTTCACAAATGGCACAACCCCTCAACATTTCAGTATGAAATTAAAAAGGATGATTCCAAATTCTATTGCATACATGCAAAATTGGAAATACCATGACTCTCTGCAAGTGCTTGGAACCTAAACTTTATAAAATGCCCCTGAAAACTATCTATAATCTGACTTACAAATCCAACCTTCTTTGATTACTTGCCCATGCGGCGCGCGCACACACACACACACACACTTACTTCTCACATTACAGCCTCCACGATTTGTCCATTTTTCCTCTCTTCCTTTCCACTTCCCTCTTTCAGAATTCCCTCTCCTCAATAATCAGTCTATCCAATTTCTTGAAGTCTACATAACTATACCTATCCAACAAGTCGGTTGTCTACCCTCTTCCTCTACCTAAGAGGTAATGGGTGAGAGCAGCACACCCAGAGAATAAGCAGTAAAGGGGAATCCCAACTAGTATTGCCCAGATAGGGCTGAAGAAAAGGGAGAAAGGAGTGCTCCTACTAAGATCATATCTACAATAGAATAAGGATCTGCATGCTAAATAATCTTCCTTCGTTTCCCACACTCCAGTCTTCCCTCCCACCCTAGCTCCTGGTGTTAACATTCCCCATGCCCCCTTATTTTCCTAATAACGTTCTTTTTGAAAAATCTAAAAATTCTCAGCTATGTCTAGAGTAAACTAAAGGGGTTTTATCTGTTCTTAAGGCAAAATAACAGAAAAACAGTGGCATGGTAGGAACACTGACTTAAGATGAAAAACTGATTAAGGCCTGTGAGCTAGAACAAAGTATAGGGATGGGGGGCAGAGTAAGGGAAGATGTGAGAACTAACAGTCCACAATAGTTTTAATCTCCTATTCTGTTCCAACCTAGGGTTCTATATTACAAGGTACTTTAAAGAAAGGATACTTGAATTAATGGACTAATTTATTTTTAGTTCTTCCAAAAATGATACCATTGAAAACAAAACAGCATTTTGGGGGTTTATCAAGTTATTATAACAAAAGAATCTGAGCAACTTTTTAACATAACCTTAGGACAATTCTTAAAGTACTCTTTTGAAGCGATTTTATAATTTAGCTTTTAATTTTCATTTTATTCACTTAATATTTATTGAAGTGCTAATGTATAAAAAGCTGTTGTTTTTACCTTCAGGGTGTTTAATGTCTAAGGGGGTGACAGACAAAAAATAATCATACAAATGAATATACAATTATACATTATGTTAATTTCTGTGACGAGAAGCATAAAGTGTTATGAAAGAGTGTACTAGAAGAATCAAATTTAGATAGATGGGTCAGGAAAGTCAAGATCCAGAGGATGAGTATGGATTAGTCAGGTAAAGCATAAAGGATTTCCATTCCCAGCAACACTGTGGACTATATATTATGAAATCATATCACCAGAAAATATATAAAAATACCCAGCAAAATATAGAAAACACTCTAAAGTACAAGGATGAACTTGCATGGAAGCAAGGGAAATCTCCATAGAATGGCTTCTGGCTTCATATGTGTGATGGTTAGGCTAATGTATCAACTTGTCTAGGTAATGGTGCCCAGTTGTTTGGTCAAGCAAGCACTGGGCTAACTGTAATACAAGGACATTTCATGGACTTTAATTATCAGTGAGTTGATTGCATAGATGGCTGATTTCATCTACAATCAACTAATGAGATTGCCAGTAGCAATGGGATCTATCTTATCCAATCAGTTGAGGCCTTAAAAGGGGGAGTGATTTCAGCATTCAGAGAGATTTTCCAGCTCTATTTTGGACAGCCAACATCTCCTGGGAACTCATCAAGGACCTTCATTGGAGCCCTTGGTTTGTAGCCTGCCTGCAGAATTTGGACTTGTGCATCACCACAGTCGTGTGAGAGATTTTATACTATTTACAGATATCTCCTGTCAGTTCTGTCTCCCTAGAGAACCCTGGCTAATACAGCTTGGTACTGGGAGTGGTTCTTGAGAAACAGAATTTTAAACATGTGATTTCTGAAGTGGTTCTGGCATTTTTGCAATTGCCTCTCTACTCTGATTGGATTCAAGGGCATAATGACTCCCTTTCCAATAATCAAGAGGCTATTCACAGTCCATGGCATGAGTTGGCAATGGAGATACGCAAAATATCACCACTAGATTCAACTACTTCTATGCAAGAAGAGGCAAGGATCTGGGTGAGAGTGTTTTCAACACCTTAACAGAGTTTTGTGGAGTCAGAAGGTACAATGATGTTGGCTGGCTGTTTCTAAATACTCTGGATACAGTTGCAAAAGACAGGGATGAGTGAAAGGCTTTAAATTTGCCACTTAAATGCCACATGAATGATGTGAAAGTTTCTATGTGTGCTCTGAAAGAAAAACTTGTTTTCTAGAGTCATGAACTTGAGAGCTCTGAAAACAAGACTCAGAGTCTTATTATACAAGTAGAAGAGTTCCAATGGAAACTAAAATCTCAACCTCGCAGGGGGTCTGCTCTTAAAGTGAGGGCATCGATTGGAAAGGAATGGAGGATTGGGATGGAGACATATAGGTTGATGATGATATCAGTGGGGACAGTGAAACCCTAAATTCTGCTGAGACTATGCCAAATAAACATGTAATAGTCTGCCCTGTGGAGAACACACAATGTCAAACTTGTATCAGATGGCCTCCAGCCTGCCCCAGGGATTCCAGACCTCCTCCCAGCCTTGAGGTGGGTACCAGCCAAACTCCAGCCTGCACTGACCAACCTCCATTCTGCCCTGAGGAGTCTGCCATTCAACCCCTGTCTGAAGAGGTTAATCTTGTCTCACCAGACAAAAATGCAAAGGAATGGCCTGGTATCGGTAGCTTGCAAGACATTTCCCTAGAGAACCCTGACTGATACACTATGTTTTGAACATACTGTATGTTCACAAGCTTCCAGTGATGGAAACCAAAGACATACTCAGTTGACAATATAACCTTTGTCAATAGCTGGGTAAATTGGTATAGTGGTTGGTAAGAGAATTCCTGGGAGCCATCCCTACAGCAAAATGGCTAGAAATAATTTAACAATACATGGAAGTGACTGTGAATCACAATATAAATACATTACTCTAAAAATCAACTGAACTTCCCCTTTGTAGGATACCCAAAATACTCATAACCACTCCAAAACTACCTGACATGAAAGGAAGGACAATGGAGTATAAGTCAAAATAGAAAAAGATTGGGGTCTTTACTGATTACAGTGAAAATAAATTACTTTTGCAAATATTACAAAACATATGACTAGGTAAACATATATTGATGGACCCCTTGCAGGGCCTTGGAAGATACTATGTAAGTGAAGAGTCCTGAAACGTAAGCTTCATTAGCTTCATGATAAAACTTCCTCCTCTCTCTCTCTCACCTTCTGGATATGTGCATATGTGTGTTTTAGAATGGACAGACTTGATCATATTTACAGGTACAGTTTTAAGGGCCAGAAGTGAGATCTCAAGATGAAAGAAAAAATCATGGGTAGAAGGAGGTCAGGAAGGAGACCAAAAGGGATGAAGCAAAAAGGTGCATAGAGGGAAAGAGGTTAAGAATTTGGAAGGATATAGGTAAGTTAGGAGTATCCTAAGTGGAAGAAAAAAATATTAGGGTGTTCATGCTTCATGGACTCTTTTCTTAGTCAATAGGGGACAAGACTAAGAATAGGTCTAGGTCTAGGACTTAGAAAGACTAGAATTGATTTCAAATAGCTGACTTACGGAAAGAGAAAGGATGATGACCAGGCATAAGTTATACGGAAAGTCCAGCTAAATGTAAAAATCACAGAGAATGCTACCAAGATTTAGGGCAGAAAAGAAGATTGTGAGGGAGAGACCTAGAGCTCAACAGATGACCCGGATCATGATAGGAGAGCAGTATTACCATTCAGAATGAGGAAGGGTTTTCAGAAGGCTCTGGCTGTGGCAGTGCAGAGCATGAGACTCAAGCCCCCATTTCTAAAGGTTGACATATTGATATGTAAAAATATCAGTATATTGTTATAGAATGAGCAAACTCTATTTCAGGATTACAGTATTATCAAGGAAAACCAGGATTCAGTAAAGAAAAAGAAGAAAAAAAGAATGCATAGTGCATAGACAAAGATCAAATCCAAAATCATGGTGGCCTGTGATTCAGGGGTTATTAAAGTAGAGGTTATCATTCTTTTCTAAGCAAATATTTGGGAACCAAAAGCAAAAAGATGGAAAACCCTCCATTCTTCATTCCTTTTGACCATGGAAGCATCGTCAGAAATCCAACCTAATGGAACACACTGTGCTAGTTAGGGAGTAAGTTGGATTATATTAGGGATTGGGAGTAGAACATGGTATCAGGGAGGCTGAATTGATATGCAGAAAGCTTGTCAATGTCTGGAAAACATTAGGGGGCCATCCTTTCAATCTTTCTGTTCCTTGAAGCTCTGTAAAATGACCAATGTGTCTTCCTGTTTCTTTCTCCAGGCTTCATTTGGATCTTCAAGTAGGGATAGATTAAAAAAAGGGAGGGGGCAGTTATTCTCTGATATCCCCTTAGTACTTAATGATACAACATACTGTTCCTAATTGTTTCACGTGTGCTTATCTTCTTTTCTTGGTGAAAGCATGAGCACTTAAGACTTCAAACTTCTCTTGTATTCTCCATAGCAACTATCATAGTACTAGGTACACACAACATAATAGGCATTTAATAAATACTTGCTGACTTGAAAATATTGTGGAACTGATCTAAGAAATCATTGAGTCCTACTACTTAATTTATGGAAGAACCTGAAGTACAGAATGGTTAAGTGGCTTGGCCAAGTTCACATGTACAAACGGTGGGAACTGAAATTAGTTCAGGTAGGATCAAGCCCATTGTGCATTGGATCTGTCAGGAATGAGGAAGAGACTGAAATGGGGATCATGAATCCTTGCAGGCTCTCTCCCTCCTGACATATTTTCTAAGAAAAATGAAGGCACAGAATCTAACTTCAAGTACAAGTTAAAACATTTCTAAAATTATAATTCTTTCTTTGGCAGCTTTTCCCTCTGCAAAGTCACTAATCCACAGTTCACCAATGACTATTGCAACAAAAATGAACACCTTGGTGGCTGCACTGAACAATGTGCAGTAAGTTCAAGCCATCCTTTGAAGCACTGAAAGTGACAGAAGGAAAATCCAGAGAATTAGGCATTTCACTAATTTCAAGGAGCAAAAAATTCTACCTAGGAGGGATAAAGGAGAGCTACTGAAGAGAAGAAGGAAAATTTTCTGGGTAGAAGGGGAAAAAGGTTTTTTAGGCCTTAGTAATGAAAAAAAAAAACATAGTGTTGAAGCATCACAGTATGTTCTAAGAACTACCCAAAGTCTAGTGTGATTAAAGACTGGGTAAAAAGTATCAGGTGAGAATGGGCCTGAAATGGCAGGAGGCCTAGATAATGAAGGGACTTGGAACAGGCCAGTGAACTAACCCCACTGGTAGAAGATCATGCTGTCAGTGATGAAGACAGATTAGAAGGAGGTGGAGCTGGAGGAAGGGAGACAATGTAGAAAATCATGTAATAAATGGAAGATACTGATTTCTTTCCCAACTTTCCTTCCTAGTCCCTTAAAACAAACAAACAAACAAACAAACAAACAAAGAAGCCCCCTCCATAGAAAAAACATGGTAGGAAGCAAGAATAGATGAAATAAACTTTCTATTTTTTTCACTTTGGGGCTGAATAAAGTTTAATATCTATGTCCTGACAATTACAAGAAGCTATCTAAGGGAAGACCTTTTTTCTTGTATTTTAAGAAGTCTCTTTTAGTCATTCATTTACACTTTTCTAAGTACCTATTATAATTATTCATTTATTAATTCTAGGGCTGATCCTGTAACAAATAAAATTGAATATTTTTTTCTAAGTCAACTAACAGTTTCCCTAAATTGAAGCTGATCCTATCATTATTTCACTCTCAACTTCAAAAAGCACTTGATTTGAACTTCCCTTACAATGCATCCTAATGTTGAGGCCACTGGAAGATGGAGTTTTAACAGAGCTGTTTTGGCTTGAAACCCTCAAGAACTGTAACAATGGGGAGCAGTTGTAGGTCAGTAGTTGAGCACCTGCTTCCCATGTACGAGACTCCAGGTTCAATCCCCAGTATCTCCTATTAAAAAAAAAAAAAAAAAAAAAAAAAAAAGACCTGTAAGAAAACGACAATCAACAGCAAAACCACCCTCTCAGAAAATGGTCATTATTTAACAGTGACTCTGCCAGCAAGCAAATAACTTAGCAGTTTCAGTTTTCACAAGAAGACTGGCTCTGTTTATTAAAAATCTTCAACAACTGTATGGCATATGAAGTGTGTGTGTCTCTAAGTGTGTGTTAAACCACCATCAACAACCCCCGTTAGAAAACTAGACAACCAATTCTAAGCACTTAGAGATCTTAGGTTATTACTGGGGTTCTATATGCTAGGACATTTAGTTCTATTCTATTTCTCAAATGACTTGGCCATTGTGTGTCTTGGATTCCTAGTCAAGTACATGCTTTTTAAGGATGTACAATTTAAACTGGCTCTAGATTCACACCGAATAACAATTTTTCAATATTTTATGATAAAGGCAAAGGGAAAAATCAATTATCATTTACAGAAGCTAGTATTTAAGTAATCTAGAAAGGAACATGCCTTCAAAATCATGTTCTTAATTTTATCTTAATTTATCGCTGGCCAAAGATCCTGAGCCACTTTTGCTTTAATCAGATACACTGCTTCCTTTCTTTCTTGACTCCTTGCTTGCCTGTTTCCAATCTGCAACCATATACTGAACACTCACTATAAACAAGGTGCTCAGATGCTAGGAATTTAGGAAAAATAGGATAAAGGCCCTGTCCTTGGTGAGTTCATAGAAATCAGGCACAGGGTGATCATTTAATATTAGATATGTAAGTATGATACTTGAAAATCAGAAACGACTTGGTCTTACATTTGGTCACATTCATACTACACACTAACACAGAACTGAGTTGTTGTTTTTAAATGCAAACCCCTTAAAGCATAGTAAAATATTAAAGAGTCCAGCAGATCCAAGAGGCATACAGCAGTAGAGTCCTATATAGGGTAGGCTGGGCGGAAGTGATCAGCTCATGCAGAATAAAATATTGTGCAGGTACTCTCTCATTTTCTATCATTCCTCTTTTATGGTTTCTCTGAAGAGATAAGTAAGAGTGTCAGAAGGGGCTATATGGAATTTGTTTTGATACTCACAGAGACACTGGTTATTCTTTCTGGAAAGATCTGATGATTATAAAAAAACAACAACCTATATTTGTGCTAAAATGCACCAAAAAGTATCAGTTAACGAGAGTAACAACAAAAACTATACAAGTAGGTCTAAAGAACCATTGTTGAATTAATTAGTCAAAACTTGGACATTTCTAAAGGAGTGTAAGATGGCAGTATTATGAACAATTTGGAGTTAACAGACCATAAATGTATTTTCTTTTGTAGTTGGACAAAGTTGTGGAAAAACATAAAGAATCTCACAGACGAATCCTGGAACAACTTTTAATGGTAGAAAAATCCCACAGGCAAACTATATTGGAGTTGGAGGAAGAAAAGAGAAAACATAAAGAATACATGGAGAAGAGTGATGAATTCATAAGCTTACTCGAACAAGAATGTGAAAGGTAAGACTGCTTTGGATGAGACAATGAAACATTTTGCAAATTCTTACTAACCTCTCACTATGTGCTAGGCACCGTACCAGCTGTCAGTGACACAAGCAGGAATATGACACAATCTCTGCTCTCAAGGAGCCCTCCATGGTGAGGACAAGGATGTTTAAAGACATCAATGCAATGCAAAAACAACCAGGTATGAAAAGGACTGTGGAAACCTCAATGTGGGGCAATAAATTTGCGAGGAAGCATCCCTTTGAAAGCTGCACAGGGATCTTGGCTGTTTTACTAGATAGACAAGACTGGTAACTATATTCAAAGCAGGGGCAGAAACAAGTGTAACAACATAGAGGCAAAGAAATCACATGGGTACTGAGGGAACTCAAATGTTTTCACATGGCTACACATACAGGGTACAACTGCAGGATGATAAATGGAAAACTATGAACTGTCGGACTTAAAATGGTTGGCAAGAAGGAGCAAATGAACAATTGTAAGAAGGGGAATGAAATGATCAAGTAGGCTTTCTTAAAGAACCGTTAAAGTAACATGGAAGAAAGACTGGGGTTGTTTTAGACTAGAGCAGGAAGACCATGTAATATGCAAATACCAAGATGAGAAAGATGAAGGTATTCGTTCCAGTGGCCATGGGATTGAGAGGAGCGGCTATAAACAAGAAATATTTATGATGTTTAGTCAATGTGAATTACTGACTCATGAGATCCTGGGGGGCAAGGTGAGGGAAACAGAGCGTTATCGGGACACACTCTCGAAGATACAGGATAGAGGAATGGGGCATAGATTTTTGTTGTTGCAGGCATTTAGGGGTGGGGAGAGTTTGGGGTGGGTAGGAAATAAGTCCTGTTTTAGGCATGTTGAGTGTGAGGTACCTATGGTACATGCCAATGTCTAGTGGAGGAGAATGATATATATAAAGACAACCCACAGTTGGAAATACAGGTCTTGAAAATGTTGGCTGGTGATATAGATTTGTAACATATCTGTAGTGGGTGGCAGCTGACGCTATGGGTGTGGGTGCAGTGAAGAGAGAAGACTGAGATTAGAACCCTGGAAAACTGTCAATGCTTGACAGTTTTCCAGAGGAAAGGGGGACAAGAAAAGAAATCGAGAAAGAATGGTTGATGGGAAGCAGCTGTGGCTCAATTGGTTGGGCTCCCGTTTACCATATGTGAGGCCCTGGGTTCGATGCCCCGGACCTCCTGTTTAAGGAGCTCCCGTTGGCGTGGTGAGCTCAGGGTCCACGCAGCGCAAAGAGCTGGCACAACAAAGGAAGACAAGCAGCAAGGGGGTGGTAAATTAAAAAAAAAATTTTTTTAATAAAAATGGTTGAGGGTTAAAAGAACCAGAAGAGAAACAAGGCAAAGAAATCAAGCAAGACTTCCAAGAAAGAATGAGCAATTATATAGCATCAAATAACAGAAAATGCAAGAGGAATGAGAAATGTCTCAGGATCTGGTAACAAGAAAGACAATGGGGACCTCAATGAGCCACTTTAATAAAGCAGAAACCAAACAGCAATGCTTTCAAGAATAAACAAAAAATGAGACCCTAAAAGCTTAAAATGTGAACTAGTTTTTTGAGGAACTTGGTTGCAAACTTGGTAAATGTTAGATAACAATACATAGGGCAGGCCATTTTGCTCCACTTCAACCATCTATTCTGAATCACCTTAGAAAGTATGAGCATCTACACTAAACTGAAAAGATAGTTAAACCTCTCAGTTGACAATGCAAAGATAGTAAAACACAATGTCAGATTTTTACTGGGTATTCAATTTCATTTTTGTTATTTCCATGTACATATCTTTTATAAATTATAGAGCTAATGATGTTGGATTCTAACAGTTGCAGAAAAATAGAGGAAAAATAATTATTTGTCAGCTTCCCTTTCTAAAATACTAGTCTCAACTGCTATATTCAACTACTTACCATTCACATTTTAGCTAGATAATAACTGAAGTTGCACCTATTTCTAGGCTAATGGCAAACTTTCCTTTCTCTTTATTACACTTCATGGTAAATACTTAAGAGTGCCTCAGAACTTATGACATTCACATCTAGTCTATTTTTTCCACATTTATCAGGAGGTTTGTTTTTTGCTCATTATATGGAGGGAGTCTTATTAACTAGCCCCTCATGAACTCTGAAATAGATTTAATAGTAGATTAAAGGAGTGCAAAAAGTCTGGCACCAAGGAAAGATTTGACTCACACACTGCAATATAAGATTTGTTATTCAATGAAACAATGTTTTATTAAATATTATTTCAAACCCCTGTGGCTTGGCACACACTTATTTGGCACCAACATGCTAGACAAAGACAGTTCCTTTCATCTCTCATTATTATTAACATTTATTGACCGACTGTGGCCAGAGTACTGCCTACACCAGAATAAAGAGGTTTGGGCTGTCCCTGACCAGGAGGGCTGACCACATTAATAAAAGCAAGACCATACAGATTTAGGTTAGAATTTCAGAGGACTTTTGGAATATAGTTCTAAAATTCACTATTGTATCTCTACTATCTTCTGGAGGAAGGCCTTGGAGAGGGCTATCCAGAAGTATTTTAAGGATGGGTTTATAATAGAAAGGGCAGTAATGCTGTGGAGGCAGATGGCATAGATTATTTAAACCAAGAGAGCAAAGAGAAATAACACTGAGAAATGAGAACAAAGGATCATTAGGAATAAAGGCCATGGGCTAGCAGAAAGGGAAAATATTGGGATGAATGTAAAGTGTATACCATAGAATCAATATATTAAGAGTATTATTTTTACATGTACCAAAGGATCTTTAAAAGGTCATATTTTTTAAGCCTTATAGAACACAAAAATTAATAATAAAAAGTTTCTTTGCCATGAAGAATAATTAAACTGAACATGCCATTACCTAAAAATAGGAAAAAGTGACTGAGGAGCGCCTCTCATTCCCTGTTTAGCTATCCCAGAAGATATGAGGATATTCATCTATTTCCATTTGCCAAGGAACAGCTTTCAGATGGAACACTTTGGGTGTGAGACTGTTAAACCTATTTTGCACTGATAACTCTTCCCCTGCTTCGTCTGCAAGTCAGGATTCCCTCATCTTGGCACTGTTGGTGTGGGCCCTCTGTTCACTGCCTTCTGCAGGGAGACTGCAGGCCTCACTCAGGCATAACTGAATGACCTAACCTGCATTAAGGTGGTGTGCATCAAAGTGTTAATATGAATACCACCTAACAAAATGCGGACATGGAGGAAACTTTAATGATTTCAGGTAAATACACAGAGAGGGAGGTGCTCACATGCAAGACAGTGAAATGCCAGGCAACACCTGGCAAAAGAGGAAACATTACCGAGTCCTTCAAATTTTAGTGAGAATGCTTCCTCACAGCCACCCCTTACAGAAGCAAGACTAATGTCTCCGAAGGGGCCAAAGAGCAATGTTTACTTCTTTCCTCAAAGTGATATAAGCCACTCCTATATCAGTGACCCTAGGTACAGAGAAACAAAGAAAGATATGATCCCCATGAGAGGGAGTTGGGTGACGGTAGCTATAAAAGACTATCTGATTGAAGCTGAAAAACACTGTGAAGGTTTAGCACTCATATTTCAAGTGTTAAATAATTCCTACTTCAAAAAAAATTAAAATTAAGAAATATATGGTAGAGTTAATGAGACCTTAGAGGATATAATAGTGGATTTCAAATTAAGGCTCAATTTCTGTGTTTTCTTTGGAGAATTCTTTTCATGTGGAAAACCCTAAAGGAGCCTGATGTCACACGTTGAGTCCAGGCCAAAATGTTTGCCAAGTGATGTCGTTGTCGTAATCAATAAGCAGTTGGCTTTCCCACTGAGGGAAAGTGGGTGGGGGCAAGTATCAGTACAGGATACCCTGTTACCAAGCATGTTAATACAAAGTTTTCTTCACTACAATCTGTAAGGTTTGGTTGGTCCATAAGGCAATATTAAATACACATTTCATGACAACTTTCTGCTCAATGACCAGTTCCAATGGGTGGATATGTGGGTCACCCATGACCTGAATTATGTATTTGGCTGAAGTACAAGCGGAGTCTATGTGAAAAGTTTTACATGAAAGCAATGCCAGTAATTTTTGGCCTTTCTGGATGGCTTCACAGGAAAGCCAAAACAAAAATCACTTTTAGTCAGTGCAATTTTGTAAAATTTTCCCATAAGTGAAATGCCAACTGTGTCTGTACTTTCAAAATAGCTTGCATAATTTTTTTTTTTTTTTTTTTTTTTTTCGGTTTCATTGGGGGGAAAGGCTGTAGCAGAAAGAAAAAAAAAATCTTTTTTTAAAAACCATGGCATTCTTTTCTAGAATACTAAACCAAACCAGGTATACTAACCATATATATTATTGCATTTCTGGCCTTGAAACAATCATTAAAGTGGGAAACAAATATTGTTGTTATGGCAACTGTGTATAAACAGTGGCTTCAACTATGGCTTTTTTTTTAAAGCCTTAAATAACTTTTCATAATATCTTGGCCAAGTAGGTTAGCACTGATACCGCAATTTTATAAAGCAGAAGTTCAAATGGCATTTTCTCAAAAGCCACATAGTGAGGAAGGAATCACAGGTAGAATTAATTTCTTGTTCCTGTCCTGCCCATATTTGACTAAGTAGACCAGTGGAACATGGCATGTGGGGCCCTCTGGAGGAAAATCATCAAGGGCCCAGCTCCAAAGGTTGCTGCCTTCATCACACCCTGGGCAAGTCCTTTGCTTTTCAGGTTTTAGTAAAGAACAAAGAAAGCACTTCTTCTACCTCTCCTTTTGACTGAAGAAACTTTATAAACAAAGATTTCCATCATCGACTGTTCTCTACTCCGACAGGCCTGTTTTCTAGACTGGCATTAGGCAAGGTGACTGGAACACCATTTGATATATATTTTTCTCTCACATGTAGATCCATATTTGACCCTACTGTTAACTGAGCATATCGGGCTCTTTCTAAATGCTTCTCTCAAAAACATCAAATTTTCTCCCTTTGAAATATATAAATAAATGAGTGTATTATTTTATCTAATTTTTATTATATTTTAGCATTGCTAGCATTCATTCATTAAAAAAAAATAATTAAATGCCTGTTACAAGACACTTAAGCACCTGCTAGTCCTATGCTAGGTACTGGGTGAAGGAGGTAGGCGTAATCACCAATTACATAAAACCCCTACTACTTTGTTCATTAAAGTTTTTTTTTTTTCCATACCCCATATGACTTTTGAATTTTATACCGGACATTCATGTAGATGATAAAAACCTGTTCAAAATCATCTTGGCCTGAAACCTAATTCTATTCTATATATCAACACAAAGAATTTTTTTTTTCAGTTTCAGTGTATCTTGGATTTTCTAGAAAGGAAGTT
This sequence comes from Tolypeutes matacus, assembly GCA_026826555.1. NCBI lineage: Eukaryota > Metazoa > Chordata > Mammalia > Cingulata > Chlamyphoridae > Tolypeutes > Tolypeutes matacus. The sequence continues at coordinate 2,351,002 of JAKSZT010053887.1, read as the reverse complement.
ACCTTGTAAATCAAGGGAAGATATGTTATTTTGTACAGAATTTTTCCACTGCAGACCTTATGACTTGATATTGATGCTTCCACAGCACTATGAGATCAATAGGAGTATTTTACCACTATGGTGAAAATAATATAATAACATGGAATGCTCATGAAGATAGAAAATTCAGGAGAAATCAATAATGTATTAAACTAGAGTACTTTACTAGAGAATTCAAGTTTTTACAATTATTGCCATTAGGATTTCCAGTTTCTTTGGTCCTAAACTCAGCTTTTAAGAATATCTTACAAAACATAATGCAGTGGATATAAATGCTTTAAAATATAAATAAACTAAGTCTACTTTTAAAAATATATTTGGAAAGCCAGCAGTTTTAAATTTCATGCACACTAAACAATTGTTTTAGAATACATTGTACTTAAATGCAATCATTTCCTTTCAGTTCTCTGGCAAGGAGATACATGTATTACATATTTTTTTAAGACTATGTCTTACAAGTCTGAAATGGATGCCAGATCTCCATTTGACCTTTGTCATGAGTATTCAATTCTTTGTCAGAACAAAATTGAGACCCACCACAAACACATATTTGAGTATTGTAATTCCATGTAGTCAACTTGATCAGCCCCAGTGTTCATACACCCTAGACCCAAAGCAGGGTCTGGACAGGGATGCAGAGAGAGAAATTACGTTATTTAGGAACCAAAAAAATTATTTAGAACCGTACACCATGACTTAACTTTCAAAAGATGTCATAAACCATACTCTTGTAACTGCAAAATTCAGCAGTCTCCATACAACACCATTTAATTACAGAGGTCAAAATTCAGACATGCTTATGATACTACTTGATTGCTTTTCCTTCCCCAAAAGTTAAGCTCAATTTTAGAAATAATTTTGGATGTGTATTTGGAAGTATAATGATTAGTGAATTTATTGCATACAAAAGAATATTATAAATGTTGGGAAAAAACAGTCTAAAAGAAAACATAACAAGCAGAGTAAGGAATAAACCAGGAACTTGGGGACAGGGGGACTATGGAATGTGCGACTTCAGGAAAATTCCATTTCTCCAATCTTCAGCTTTTAATGTATAAAATGAAGGGGGCAAGTTATATGTTTTGTACATGCTTTTCAGATCTAAAAATTGGTGATTATGTGAGCATTATGAATAAATACCTCCTCAGTGATGACAAAGTCTCTACCACCAACCTCAAATTCAATTCTGTATTTCCATTCTTAAAGACATCTAGACTTAAGTATACCCTACTGCTCCTCAAATGACACATATTCAAAAGTGAACCTTGGGAGTGAATTGATCCTGGAGTTGAAGAGGGCTCCAAAGGTGGGAAGTGGAATCGGTGCTCTAGTCGTCAGTTAGCATATGTTCTGTGCCCTATTTTATCACAAAAAGGGGAAGAAATACAGCACTGAATAAAGATTCCTCTGCATTTTAGCACTGCTTTTTCTCCTATAATTGGCTTTTGAATGAATATGACAACGGAAGAGATGAAGAATGAAGCTGAGACCGCTTCCGTGGTTTCTATGCCCCTCTATGCAGTCATGTATCCTGTGTTTAATAAGCTAGAACAAATAAATCTGTCTGCAGCTCAGACACTGAGAGCAGCTTTCATTAAGGCTGAGAAAGAAAATCTGCATCTCAGGCAAGACAACATTAAGAAAATTTTAGAGAAAAAAAAGTATAGAAGGTAACTTCACAGAGTCACTCCTTCGTATGGCTGCTGATGATGTAGAAGAGTTTCTAACTGAACGATCAGAGCCAGAATTCCAGGACCTAAATGAAAAGGCACGAGTACTTAAAACAAATTCTCAGTAAGATCCCAGATGAGATCAATGAACGAGTGAGGTTTCTGAGGACAATCAAGGATATAGCTAGTGCAGTAAAAGAACTTCTTAATACAGTGAATAATGTCTTCAAGAAATATCAATACCAGCACCGCAGGGCACTTGAACACCAAAAGAAAGAATTTGTAAAGCATTCCAAAAGTTTTAGAGATACTCTGAAAACCTATTTTAAAGATGGCAAGGCAATAAATGTGTTCATACGTGCCAACTGACTAATTCATCAAACCAACTTGATACTTCAGACCTTCAAAACTGTGGCCTGAAAACTGTATGTTTAGAGATATACTTCTCGATGGCAGTATTTCACTGCCTTTATCTGTAAATTTTAAAGTTTGATTGTATAAATTATCAGTCCCTCCTGAAGGGCCTAATCCAGGATGTTGAATGGGATTATTGCCATCTTACACCATATTTTTGTAAATTGTAGCTCAATCATAATTTCACACTGAAGACTTTGCACCACTTTTGCTATTATCATTCTTTTAAGAATTATAAGCCAAAAGAATTTACGCCTTAATGTGTCATTACATAACATTCCTTAAAAGAATTGTAAATATTGGTGTTTGTTTCTGACATTTTAACTTGAAAGTGATATGCTGTAAGATAATGTATTTAACAATATTTGGTGGCAAATATTCAATAAATAGTTTACATCTGTTAAACATTTCTTTACTTGAAAAAATACATATATATGTATATGTATATGTATATATGATCAGAAGACCAAGACAACTTGGTATAATGTCTAAAGAATTTCTAAATGGAGCGTATTAGCAGTTTATCAGATAGTAAAGCAACCTGAATTCCTATTTTTTGTCCTTAATCACTTTGGGCAAAAAGTAGCATATGGAAATATTTTTAATAGTTATTACATATAGAGGTACTGAATATTTTTCCATTATTTCAGCCTATTTTAAGAGACATTATGAGGAAGAGGTAGCAATTTATAGTGTCTGAAGAAGAGGTAGCAATTTATAGTTTCTTCAGCCACTTTTTGAACTCTATGGCAATGTAGATTTGACTTTGAGAAATGAAGTCTTTTTGGTTTACTGGGCCCTAAGAGGCTTTGCATCCCCCGCCCCCTAAAAATAGCCACAATTAGTAGTACTTTGAAGCTATACCAATGCTAGTTGTTTTGAAATTGTCATGAGTGTTGGTATTATATACAGTCTCAAGCTGTACAGTTTTATTTCACCATAGAGAAGTTTTAAGGTAATTATGTATCAAGTAGTTGTGTTAAGTGATAGCATTTTTCAATTATGATAATTTAAAGGGAAAAATCAGGGGGAAAAAAGTGAACGTAATTCTATCTTCAGAAAGCCAGGTCACTTCCAAGCTTTCTATTCCTACTAATGCTGCTACGACGGATCTATCAGATAATTATCAAAAATTACAGAAATCTAAAGGAATGAAGTTCTGAGACATGTTATAACATGGGTGAACCTTGAAAACATTATGCTAAGTGAAATAAGCCAGATACAAAAGAACAAATATTTTAATATTCCACTTATGTGAAATATCTAGAATAAGAAAATTCATAGAGGCAGAAAGTAATTAGAAGTTGCAACAAGCTGGGAGAGGGGGGGAATGGAGTTATTGCTTAATGGGTACAGAGTTTCTGTCTTGGATGATAAAAAAAGTTTTGGTAATGGATGGTGGTGATGGTAGCACAGCATTATAAATGTAATTAATACCACTGAATTGCACACTTAAAAATGGTTTAAAATGACAAATTTTATGTTATATATAACAATAAAAAAAGGTAAAAAATTTACAGAAATCTTAAGAGTTCCAGAATTTAAGCTAGACGAGACCTAGAAATCTAGACCAACCCTCTGATTTTTGAATTGAGAAGTGAGGCCCACCAAGTCCCAGCTAAGTCTCAAAATATTGCTGTTAAATAGTAGCAAAGCCACAACAGAATTCAGCTCTTCTGATAGGCTATTCAGTGCCCGTCTCTGAAGAACAGTAATAATTACTAGATGCTCAAGCCTTGCGCATTGTGTTCTGGGAGGGCCAGAAGAAATTCTGACACAATTTGAGTTGAAAAGACCCCCATAAAATGATTTGTAGACAACACAGAGAGGACTCAGGTATTCATCCTGTGGTACCAACATTGCCATTGCAAAACTCTGGAACCTCAAACAAAAAGGAAATTAAGGACTGTAATTATCCCATAGCTGGCACAGCCTTAGAAGAAAGCAGGACATACAGTAAGTACTGGATAAATACATCTATTAATACTAAATGGCTGGAAGCTACCCGTTTAACAGCCCTATAAAACAGGAAGCCAAAGAATGAATGTGGAAAGGCAAACTTCTGTTCCATCTGGACTATAAAATATAAAGAGGAAGTAGAGTCATTAATCCATATCAAAGTGGAAAGTTTTACCTCACAAATGAGAATCAAGATGGAACATTACAATTAAACTCTTCTGAATTTGCAACTTGGAGGTAAACTTTTCTGGCAATTGTATTATTCCCACAGATGAGAAGATGATGCCACACAGCTTTGGCCAGCCATGGTGATGGAGGTGACTGGCACAAGAGTAAATGAGTTAATAGCACTGTACAGAAAGGCCTTTCCTTGGAAGAGGGTGTGGTATCGGAGTTGAAGCATAGACTCTGGAGTTAAAACAACACGAGTTTGAACTATGGTTCCACCATTTACTAGCTGTTTGACCTTGAGCAAAGTACTTGATCTCTTTAAGTCTCAGTTTCACCCTCTGTAAAAAAAGGATGATACGGATCTCTGAATGTCCTAATGATCCTACACTGTATAACACTGAGCCATACACACAATAGTGTTCAAAAAACTTTTTTTTTTAATCACTGAGATTTATTTCCTCTCTTTGGAAATCATTCTTAGATAAGCAGAAATGTTAGCGCAATGGTATTATGAAGAGCACAGCCTACCATATATGCAAAATCAAGACTCACGCAATATGATAGTTTTAAGTGCACCAAAGGATTCCACTACTCCTCTGGCCTGCTACTTTCACAAGATCTCCAAACTAATCATATCTTATGCCTAAAATTATTGTTAAAAACCACACATTCCTACTACAAGTGGGCTTAATTTTTATTTTGCTCACAGGTTCCTCCACAGGGCCTAGAATATGGGAGAAGTACAATAAATATTTGTTAAATGAACGAATGAAATGTATGAAAAGTTGTTACATTTTAATCTATTATTTTCACTAACATCTTACCATAAATTAACTTCTGGATTTGTTTCCTTCACTTAGCAGGGCTGTGGGGAAATGGGATATAAGACAAGCCAATTTTTATAGTGGAAACAGAATGAGCTTGAGAGCTTAGGTTGTGTTCCAGAAAGGGAGACCTAAGAGGGGGATGCATATTTTATCAAGGCATTGGAGCAAATAATGATCCTAAAGAGGCATTTTAAAATTAAAAACATTACCAGAAGTTTTAAATAAAAAAAACTAAAACAGCTTTCTTAATTTATAGGTTACACACTTCTTTACCTTATTTCTTTTTTTTAAAATAAATTTTATTGATGCATATTAATAAAGCATACAATCCATCCAAAGTGTGCAATCAGTGGTATTTGGTATAATCACAGTTGTGCATTCATCACTTCAATCATTTTAGAACATTTTCATTATTCCAGTAATAATTGTAACAGACAAAAAGCTCTACACCTTAATAATCACCTCTCAATCTCTCTATGACACAGTCCAGAGGTGCATAGAGTCCCCAGGGAAGGCCCTGGCACATAATAGCCTCATTAAATCTAGCTGTGATGGATGGTTGGCCTCATGGAGTTTGAACTTTCTGCCCTATTTCTTTCACTTACAAAAATATTAGGAACATTTTTCTAAATCACCAACTAGTATTCCTCTACACCATAGTTTTCAAGTAGATGAATATTATTGTATCATACAAATGTATCACAAATCTATACAACAAATTCCCTATTGTGAAGCATTTATATTCCTTACTTATTATAAAGAACACTGTGATGAATAGACTCATATTCTGATTAATTTTTACACCTTCTTAATTGTTTCTATAGAATAAATTATTAGATGTGGAATTGCTGGGTCAAAAGTTAGGAATCTATTTAAGGAATTTGAAATCTGTGGCTCAACTGTAAATAGACTATTTACATCATCACTAGCAATGAAGAAGAGTACCCATTTCTTACTTCATAACTTTAACTGGGACTAATCTTGAATCTGACCTCATTTTACACACAATATAATATTAAAATATGTGTAAAGTAAATGTTATCAATACAAATCAGACCTACTCACTGACCTGGGCTTTGATGTTAGAAAAGTCTTATTTCTGAAAAAAATTATTAGCATATAATCAAAAACACACTCAAAGATCATAACATTCTCTTGAGAGAATATTCTGCTGTTGTCAATATCATTTCAGAGTATTTCCTTTTCCTCATCAAATTCAGGTTTTCATGTCCTAACACTGATGTTACAAAACACTGCTTCTGGGGACGGATGTGGCTCAAATGGTTGGGCGTCTGTCTCCCATATGGAGGGGCCTGGGTTTGATCCCAGGGACCTCCCGGAAAAAAAAAACAAAAAAAAAACACTGCTTCTGCTGCTGCTTCTCTGAAAGATCTCAAGCCTCCTCCCTCCATTCAATCCTTAACCCCAAGACCTAGATTCCAAATTCCAGGATTCTGGCTCATCTTTCCTAACACATAACAGAATCGGCTGTAATCCACAGTGCTTATAGCACTGGTCTTAGCTGGTCATGACAAGTTTGATTTGTTTAACATTGTGGAATCCAAGATTCACTTTGTTGAATCCCCCCTCTAATAATTCAGCTAGTTTAGAGTGTGTGAGAATTCCATATCAATTTCTCCTATTTAACTCAATTTCTACTCACCAGCCCTCACTTTCTCACATTTCCTCCCTATTATCATGCACATATAGTTCCCATGGCATTTTCCCATTTATTTCCAAGAATTTCCCAATAACAGCCTGAAATATCCAAGATGTCTGATAAAGAGGTAATTTTTATCCTCAGAAGTTTTAGAAGAAACCCCTTAATAGGAGTTAAAAGGCTATGTGTTCTGTTAAAAATAAGTAATAGCTAACTCACAATTTTGCCACTTTTAAGTCTGCAGTTTTTTTTTCTAAGTATGATATTCATGGAATTTCTTGTCATAACAAACATTGGAATACATATAAGTAATGGAAAAAAGAGAATCACATGTGGCTGTTATAGGACTGTTTAGTAACATTTCTTTCAAAGCTATCAAAGATATCTCAAAATTGAATATTTACCAGTATTGCCTATGTGGGGACCAAATATAAATAGTATTTTTTTTTTTTTTTTAAAGATTTTATTTATTTATTTACTTATCCCCCCTTGCTGCTTGTGCTCGCTGTGTCCATTTGCTGTGCATTTTTCTGTGTCTGCTTGTCTCCCTTTGTTGGGTCGTCCTGCTGTGTCAGCTCACTGCACCACGCGGGCTGGCTTGCCTTCACCAGGAGGCCCCGGGAATCGAACCCGGGGCCTCCCATATGGTAAATGGGAGCCCTATCGATTGAGCCACATCCGCTTCCCTATAAATAGTACTTTTTAAAAAGTCCTCTTGTAGACTACATCTATAATTTGCTTTATGTCAAATTACTTCCTACTCTACACAGATTTGTTGATTAATCAAAACTCCAGCTAATAATCTACTCAAGCACATTCCAGCTGCATTATAACAATACTTTCAAACTTGAAAGCACTAAGCCATCAAGACAGCATCGAATTTAGGTTGAATAGTCTTTCCAAGTGTTTATTTGTGGAAATGCAGTTGGAAAACTCTATGGCTTCTTCTTGCAGAAGAACTCGGGCTTATTCTCTCTTACCTTGAGGGTTAAGATTTTCATCAATAAACAAAGTAAAAGCACAGAATAACAAAAATGGAAGGGAAAAATAACTGCTTAATTTCATCTGTGTTGAATTTTAAGTGAAACATGCCTTAAATATACAAAGCAGAGCAAATCAGGTAAAACTTTATCCTGAAAACCTCTTGATGGCAGATACTGAAGTCTCTCTCTTTAAAACTGGTAAAGTATACTTTTGAAACATGCCTTCCTGTCTCCTCTGAATATGTCTATTTTTTTTTCAGACTGGTTTTAGTTTGTTAGGAAAACGTGTGGGCAATGACTTAGTTCCCACTTCCAGTTCCAGAAGGAAGCCTAAGGAATCCAAAGAAATTTGTGGCTTCATAATGAACTTTTTTGTATCACGGTGAGCCCTCACAACATACCATCATGCAAAACGACCCAAAGAACATTGGACTTTGGATTTCAGACATACAAGGACAGGGGAAAACAAACACACACACACATACACAAAACAGACCAAAAAAAAGTACAAACCTACAAACACAGATAATTCAGATGAATAGATGAATCCATATTCCAAAATATTTCAAAACAATGTTCAAATTCCTATATTTTTAATGATGACAGCCAACTCAAATTCTTTCACAGATGCTGTATTCACTAATAATTATTTTAATTTAAATCATTCCCCAAATATAAAGAGGTATGGGGAAAGGGTCTAAAACTCAAATGCCTTCAGGGGTCAGCAGGGTAATAAATGATTGGAACAGGGTGTCTGGGTGCAATTGGGAATGGTGGAGATTTTAGCAAACTGCAAAGCTCAAGTCCAGCTTGTCAGCTTTCTGAATGATTACTTCTAATGCAGATGGATCCAGAAATAAAGAAGCCTGTCTTGAAGAACTCATCTTTGGAGAGCAGTATATTTATGGTAGAGAAGAAAGGTCAACTAATCTTTGGAATCCTGATAAAACAAAATGTGTACTAAATCAGAAGGAAGGCAGCCCCTGGACAAGGGGAGACCGAGACAAACACTTGTAAGTGCAGCAGAGATAGACAAGCCTTGTTTATCATGGCTTCTTATCTGTCTTCTCCATTCCAGTGTAAGTTCTATGAGAGTAGGGGCTCCTTGTTTTGTTTATCTCTGTGTCCCTAGCATCTAACAGAGAGTACCCAACATATTTTTATAGAATAACATATTTTTATAGAATAATTAATGTATTACTCACTCTAGACACATTTACTAACCAACAATATAACTGGTAGCAGCAGCTATAGGGAATTCAATGTAGTTGGTTTTAGTGGAGACTTGTCACCAAAGGTCCCCTACCTTTTTGATGGCAAGAATAAAATGGGTACTTCTTAAATGTTTTCACACTGACCCATAGAAATGAACTTCCACCTATTCTGCATGGTAGAGTGCACGTAGGAACATTAGATTTCTTCGCATTTGAATAGATAGGCACATACAAAAATTTGCCCTCACTGCCATTAAAAATAAAATAAAATGATACCATGGTGCAACAAGAAAAATCCCTATTGTGAGAAATTTTATATAACAGACATGTATAGTTTCATTGACAAATGATGTTCAGGGGAAAATCATAAATTATATAAAATTATATATTATAGATTAAAAGCAATCTCGATATTACAATAAAATGCAATGCATAATCTTATTTGGATCCTGATTTGAACAGGATTCTTGATTTGAAAAAAAGGAGTAACAGAGAGACAAAGACAATGGAAGAAATTTAAATACTACCTGGATATTTGATGATATAAAAGAATTGCTCCTAATTTTTCGGTGTGTTCTAAAGTATTCCAGTTGTGTATCAAAAAAGAACCCTTTTCTTCTAATGAATCATTCTGAAAATATTTAAAAATGAAATTAATTTGATGTTTGGAATTTACTTCAAAGTAATCTGGAATGGTGGGAATGGAGAGTGGTGGAAAAGAAACATGAATGGCCAAGAATTAATAATTATTGAAGCTGTATAAGGGGTACATAAGGGTTCATTAAACTATTCTCTCTACTTTTATAAACGGTTGACATTTTCCATAATAAGACAAATAAATAAGTAAAAAAACAAGTGAATAAATCTAACACGTGAAAATAGACAATTTATATGAACAAAAATCATAAAATGAAAATTAAACCCTTCCTCTCATGTCACCTCATATGTCCTACCCTCAAAAGTAACCCACAGGGGAACAGATGTAGCTCAAGTGGTTGAATGCCTCTTTTCCCATTTACTAGGTCCCGGGTTCAATCCCCAGTACCTCCTAAAAACAAACAAAAAAACAACAAAAGAAAAAACCAACTCTCATTGGGGAGCAGATGTAGCTCAGTGTTTGAGCACCTGCTTCCCATAGACAACAATCTGCAGTAACTCTTTTAAAAAAAATAGTAACACACAGTTAAGTTTCTTATATATTTTTCTAAAAAATTATTGTATGCATGTATCAGCAGTTCACAAAGGAGATCATACTAAACACATCCAACCTATTTTATTAAGTGGCTGCATTATTTCATTTTATAGAGAAAGTAAAATTAATTTCACCAGGCCAGCTCCATATGTTGTGCTTTAGATTGTATCTTTTTTTCCTTTTCTTTTTCTTTTTTTTTGGCTATTAAACATTGATCAGTATATTGACTATTTTTTTTACTACGTAAGTTAAAATTTACAGAAAAATCATGTATAAAATAGATTTCCCATATACCACACTGTTATTAACACCTTGCATTAGTGTTACATTTTTTGGACAATTCATGAAAGAACATTTTTGTACTATTAACTATAGGACATCATTTACAATAGAGTTCACTGTTTGTGTTGTATAGGCCTATGTTGTTTGTTTGTGTTAATTTTTAATCTACTAACATATATGTAACCTAAAATTTCCTCTTTTAATCACATTAAAAAATAGAATTCAGTGCTGTTAATTATGCTCACAATATTGTGCGACCATTACCACCATCAATTACCAACATTTTCCATCATCCAAAATAGAAACTGTATAATTTAAGCATTAACTCCATATTCCCTACTCCCAACCCCACCTTGTAATCTGTATTCCAGTTTCTGACTCTATGAATTTGCTTATTCTAATTATTTCATATCAGTAAGATCATGCAATATGTGTCCTTTTATGTCTGGCTTATTTCACTCAACATGCTATCTTCAAGATTCACCAATGTTGTCACATGTTATCAGAACTTCATTCCTTTTCACAGCTGAATAAAATTCCATTGCATGTATATAACATATTTATTGATCCATTCATCAGTTGATGGGCATTTAGGTTGTTTCCCGTTTTTGGCAATTGTAAATAATGCCAAAAATTGTAAATAATGTTGCTACCATCAGCATTATTTAAAATTATCAGTTCAAGTCCCTTTTTTCAATTCTTTTGGGTATATATCTAGAAGTGGGATTGCTGGTTCACATGATAATTCTATACTTGACTTTCTGAGAAACTGTCAAACTATCTTCCAGTTTGGTGCAGATGCACCATTTTACATTCCCACCAACAAAGAATGAATATTCCTATTTCTCTACATCATCTCCAACACATGTAAATTTTCTGTTTTTTTTTTTTTTTTAAATAGTAGCAATTCTAGTGGGTGTGAAATGGTATCTCACTGTGGTTTTGTATGCATTTCCCTTTTGGCTAATGATGTTGAGCATCTTTTCATGTGCTCTTTTAGCCATTTGTATATTTTCTTTGGAGAAAGGCCTATTCAAGTCTTTTGTCCATTTATTAATTGGGTTGTCTTATTGTTGAGTTGTAGAATTTCTTTATAAATTGTGGATATTAAACCCTTATCATATATGTAGTTTCCAAATATTTTCTCCCATTATGTAGGCTGTCTTTTAAGTTTCATGATAAAGGCTGTTTGATGCATAAACGTTTTTTATTTTGATGAGGTCCTGTTTATATATTTTTTCTTTTGTTGCTTGTCTTTTGGGTGTAAAGTCTAAGAAACCATTGCCTAAAACAAGGTCTGAAGATGCTTTCCTATGTTTTCTTCTCAGAGTTTTATAGTTCTGGCTCTTATATTTAGTTCTTTGATCCATATTGAGTTGAACTTTGGATACAGTGTGGGGTAGGGGTCCAATCTCATTCTTTTGCAAATGGATACTCAGTTTTTCCAGCACCATTTCTTGAAAAGCCTATTCTTTCTCAGTTGAGTGGTCCTCACTTCCTTGTAAAAAATCAGTTGGTCATAGATGTGAGGATTGATTTCTGTTCTTCTGCCAGTACCATACTGTTTTGACAAATGTTGCTCTGTAATAAGTTTCAAGATTGGGAAGTATGATTCCTAAAATTTCATTCTTCTTTCTCAAGATGGCTTTGGCTTTTTGAGGCCCCTTATCCTTCCATATAAATTTGATGATGGCTTTTCCATTTCTACAAAGAACATTGTTGGAATTCCCCTCCACCCCACCCCGAGATGTCTCCCTCATCTGTTTGTTCCTTGTCTGCTCATTGTTTTTTGTTTGTTGTCTGTTTGTTTTTTCTTTACGAGGCACTGGGAACTGAACCTAGGACCTCCCACGTGGGAGGCAGGCATGCAATTGTTTGAGCCACATCCACCCCTGCTCATTTTGTTTTGTTTTGCTCATTGTCTGGTCCTTGTTTTGCTCATTGTCTTGCTCATTGCTTTTGTTCATTGACTGCTCGCTGTTTTTGCTCATTTTTAAAATATTTTTTATTTTCTCAATGTCTGATTGTTGTCTGCTCTTTGTGTGCTTGTCTTCTTTAGGAGGCACTAGGAATGAATCAGGACCTCCCATGTGGGAGGCGGGCGCTCAACTGTTTGAGCAATACCTGTTCTGGTTGGGATTATGTTGAATTGTAAATTGTTTTGGATAGAATTGACAGCTTAACAATATTTAGTCTTCTGATCCATGAACATGGAATGTCCTTCCATTTATTTAGGTCTTCTTTGCTTTCTTTTAGCAATGTTTTGTACTTTTCTTTGTACAAGCTCTTTATATCCCAGGTTAGATTTGTTCCTAGATTTGTGATTCTTTTAGTTGCTATTGCAAATGGAATTTTTGTTCTTGCTTTCTTCTTCAGATTGCTCATTACTAATATACAGAGACACTACTGATTTTTGTGGTTAATCATGTACCATGCCACTTTGCTCAGTTTATTAGTCCCAGTAGATTTATTGTGGATTTTAGAGGATTTTCTGTATTTAGGATTATGTCATCTGTAAACAGGGAAATTGTTACTTATTCCTTTCTAATCTGGATACCTTTTATTTCGTTCTCTTATTTAATTGCTCTAGCTAGAACTGCCACTACAATGTTGAGTAACAGTGGTGACAGTAGACATCCTTGTCTTGTTCCTTATCCTGTAAGGAAGGTTATTTCTATTCCTAGTTTTCTAAGTGTTTTTATCAAGAAGTTGTGCTGGATTTTGTCAAATGACTTTTCTGCATCGAGATGATCATGTAATTTTTTCCGCTTTGTTCTGTAATGTGATGTATTACATTAATTTATTTTCTTATGCTGAACTACCCTTGCATACCTGGGATACACCCACTTAATCATGGCATATAATTTTTTTGATGTGCTGTTGGATTCATTTTGCTATTATTTTGAGGATTTTTATATCTATATTCTTAAGAGATAGTAGTCTGTAATTTTCTTTTCTTGTGGTATTTATCTGGCTTGGGTATAAGGGTGATATTGCTCTTATAGAATGAGATAGGGAATGTTCCCTCATCTGCAATTTTTAGGAAGAGTTTGGACAGGATTGTTGTTAATTTTTCTTGGAATGTTTGCTAGAACTCACTTGTGAAACATCTGGTCTGGGGCTTTTCTTTGTTGGGAAGTTTTTTTTGGTTTTTTTTTTTTGAAGATAGTCATGTTTTATTGACTTAAAAATTGTAAACAAAAGGGAATTGTGAAAAAAGAGAGGTCTTGTTTTTAGTTTACTTGTGAAATCAGGCAAAAGTATTAGACATTTTTGTCTTCCCAAGATACAGCTGTGAAATGACTAATAGAATTATGTGAGCCTGCACCAGGAACTGAATGTGCAACTTCACTCTGCACAAAAATTGTTTTAAGAGGCTGTCCTCTCAGATTAGCACCCTGGGGACTTGATTCCTGATTCAATCTTAATATTAGTCATTGTTTGTAGATATCTTCTATTTCTGGTTGAGTTAGTATATGTTGTAAGTTTCTAGGAATATGTCCATTTTACCTAGGTTATCTAATTTGCTGGCATACAGTTCTTCAAAGTATTCTTTTATAATCCCTTTTATTTTCTGTGGGGTCAGTAGTAATGTTCCTCATCTCATTTCTGATTTTAGTTATTTGTGTTCTCTCTTTTTTTCTCTGTCAGTCTACCTAAAGGTCTGTTAATTTTATTGATCCAAAGAACCAACTTTTGGTTTTGTTGATTCTCTCTACTGTTTTTGTATTTTCTGTTTCTTTATCTCTGTTCTAATCTTTATTATTTCCTTCCTTCTGCTCACTTTGGATTTAGTTTGTTTTAGTTTCTCTAGATCCTTCAGTTTTGAGGTTAAGTCCCTGACTGGAGATCTTTCTTGTTTTTTAATGTAAACATTTAGAGCTATAAAACTCTCTCTCAGCACTGCTTTGGCTGCATCCCATAAATTTTGGTATGTTGTGCTGTCATTTTCATTTGCCTCAAGGTAATTCCCCATTTCCCTTGTGATTTCTTCTTTAACCATTTGGTTGTTTAAGAGCATGTTATTTAATTTCCACAGTTTGTGGATTTTCCATTTCTCCTTCTGTTATTGATTTCTAGTTTCATTCCATTGGGGTTGGAGAAGATACATTGTATGATTTCAATATTTTTTAATTTATTGAGACTTGTTTTGGGACCTAACATATGGTCTATCTGAAGAATCATCCATGTGTACTCAAGAAGAATGTGTGTTCTACTGCTGTTTGGTGAAGTGTTCTATATATGTCTGGTTTAGACGATCATTCAAGTCTTCTAGTCCCTTATTGATCTTCTGTCTAGATGTTCCATCCATTATTCAATGTGTTAGATTAACATTTACTACTATTAATGTAGAAGCATCAATTTCTCCTTTTAAATTTGTCAGTATTTGCTTCATACATTTTGAAAGTCTGCTGTTAGGCACATATATATTTATAATTGTTATGTCTTTTTGTTGAATTGACACTTTTATTAGTATATAATGACCTACTTTCACCCTTGTAACTCTTTTTTACTTAACTTATATTATATCTGATATTAGTATAGCTATCCCAGCTCTCTTTTGTTTAATACTTGCATGGTATATATATATTATCCTTTCATTTTTAATCTGCTCAAGTCTTTGAATTTAAGGCAAGTCTCTTATAAACAGCATCTCATTGGGTCATACCATTTTATCCATTCAGCCAATCTCTACCTTTGGACTGGATAGTTTAATCCATTTATATTTAAAGTATTGATAATGCAGTATTTTCCTACCATTTTATTCTTTTGTCTTTGAAAGTCTTCCACCGTATTTACTCTCAATTCTTCCATTAATCCTTACTTTCATATTTATTTGATTTTTTGTATTGTATCATTTTGAATATATATATATATATATATTTAAATTATTTATTTATTTACCCCCCCCCCTTGCTGCTTGAGCTTGCTGTGTCCATTTGCTGTGAATTTTTCTGTGTCTGCTTGTCTCCCTTTGTTGGGTCATCTTGCTGCACCAGCTCACCGCGCCACATAGGCTGGCTTGCCTTCACCAGGAGGCCCCAGGAACCGAACCCGGGGCCTCCCATATGGTAAATGGGAGCCCTATCAATTGAGCCACATCTGCTTCCCTTGAATATATTTTTCATTCATTTACTTTGGGTTTATTATGGGGTTAAATTAAACATTCTAAATCTGTAACACTTATCATATGTGATAAGTTAGTATCATATAACAAGATACCAATTTATCTTCAATAGCATAGACACACACAGTCCTTAAACCTCTCCATCACTCGACTTTTTTTTGTATTTGCCCTGTATAATATTACACATGTTTGTTTTTTAAGTTCACAACTTTTACTATACACTTGCTTATGAATGTTCATGTATGAATGATATACTTCAATAAATTGTTTTTAAAATGAAAAGTTACGGGAAGCGGCTGTGGCTCAATCAGTAGGGCTCCCGTTTACCATATGGGAGGCCCTGGGTTCGGTTCCCGGGGCCTCCTGGTGAAGGCAAGCCCACCTGCACGGCGTGGTTAGCTGACCCAGCGAACACAAGCAGCAAGGGGGGGATAAATGAATAAATAAATAAAATCTTAAAAAAAAAAAAAAAAAAAAGATAATTAAAAAAAAATAAATAAATAAAATGAAAAGTTACATCTTTGTACATTGTATATCTAAAATCATTGATTTATCATTACTTTTTATGTATTTGCATTTTAGCATCTCGACCACATCTTTATTTCTTTATGCCACTTTGATCCAGTGTATAGTGTTCCTTCCTTTCAGTCTGAAGAATTCCATTTTTAACATTACTTGTAGGGCAAGTTAGTGGTAATGAACTCCCTCAGCTTTAGTTTATCTAGGAATGTCTTAATCTCTCCCTATTTATGAAAGAAAGCTTGTTGGATATAAATTTCTAGGTTGACAATTGTTTTCTTTCAGCACTTATATATTTCCTACCACTGTCTTCTTGCCTCCATTTTGCTGATGAAAAATCAGCACTTCTGTAATTGGGATTTCCTTGTAAATAAATTATTTCTTTTTTCTTGCAGCTTTCACCATTCTCTCCCTGTGTTTGGAATTGGACAATTTGATTACTGTGTATCTTGTGTGGTTCTCTTTGAGTTTATCCTGTTTGGGGTTCTTTAGACTTCTTAAATCTGTACATTCATTTCTTTTGTTAAATTTGGGAAATTTCCTACCATTACTTCTTTGAATAATCCTGTTAACTCTTTCTTTCTATCTCCTCTTTCTGGGACTCCCATTATGTGTCTATTGGTATGCTTGATGATGTTCCACAGGGCTCGTAGGCTCTGTTCATTCTTTAGTATCTTTTTTTTTCTTTCTGCTCCACAGCCAGAATCATTTCAGTTGTATTGTCTTCAAGATATTTATTTCTTCCTCCACCTTCAATTTGCTGTTGAAACTATCTAGAGACCTTTTCATTTTCATTTCAGTTATTGTACTCTATTTGGTTTCTACCGAGAATTTCAAAGAGATTCCCATATTATTCATTCATGGTTTTCCTCACATCCTTTAGTTCTTTCTCTGTGTTTTCCTTTACCTACTTGAGCATACTGAGGATCATATTTTAAAGTCTCTGCTAAATCCAAAGTTTGGTCCTATTCATTGATGGTTTTTGGATTTTTATCTTGTTTCTTTGGATGGGCCATCATTTCTTATTTCTTCGTTTTGTAATCTTTTGTTGCACACTGAAAAATTTTAATATTTTAAAGTGTTACTGAGATGTAGTCCTGGGCTGCTTGTTTCTTTCATTTCTATCCAGCTACTGATATGATAGATTTTTAATGCCAGGAATTAATCAAAACAAACAAACCAAAACAAAAAGCACCTTTCACAGCCTTCCCACAATGACTCTTAATGACTTCATATATCTCTTAATTTCAAATTTCCTTCAGAAACAGGTTAATTGTTGTTGTTTTTATTTGTTTTTTAAATAATGAGGAACCAAAGTCCATGGGAAAAGAAGCCTATATTCAGGACCCTAAAAGAATCACAGAAAACCATACAGACAGGGGCAGTACTGGGGTGTTACTTCCAGAGTCAGGTCTGCAGACCCCACCCATGTACTTGTTAACACCTTCTCTGGAGGACTTCAGATCTTATAGCAGGGCAACTCTGTAAAATCAACAGAAGCAGGGATTTAATCCAAAAGCAGCAGCTCCTGCAGTTCAACCAAAATGTGCCTTCATCTCCAGTAGTCACTTCATGAAGTAAGCAAAATGACCCCAGAAGAATTAAGGGAACAACCAACTTACACGACTGCAGTATTGTGAAAATAGGGCCCACAAACATGTTCTTTATGCTTTACCAAACACAAGGGATGATGCTTTACTTGGACAAAGCACTGCTAATGAGGTGAACAGACTCCTGAACACGATTCATGAACTCCAAATTATCCCTCAATATTTTCTGGAGAATCAGAAACAAAGCAAAATAAGAGGTAAAATTAAGAGTCATTGCCATCTATGGCCACTTTCTTCTTTCAGAGACAATTATATGAGAACTTTTTTTTCTTTTCTAAACTATTTTGAATATTGCAGTATGACTATAAATCTCAACAAATAATAGTTTTAAAGTTCACTAACTTATAGGTGAAATAGTTTCTTTTAAGAATACAAAGTTGAGATAGATGATACATACATATAAAATAGCACATAAACTCTTCATAAAAAATCACAAAAACTTAGATTTAGGCATAGATAAATAGCTAATGCACAAGCCTACAAAATGGAATAAAACCAATACCTGGCCTTTTGAGGATGATGAGGTCAAAAAGTGGGAACATTTTTGCTTTGGAACTTAAACTAATAATGATGATAATAATATCGATAAATAATATTCAAACCATAGAGAGTCCAATAAAAAGCTAATAGAACTAATAAACAAGTTCAGCAAGGTTGCAGGATACATGATCAATATATTAAAATTAACTGTATCTCTATACAGTAGCAATGAACAAACCAAAATTATATTAAGAAGCAATTCTATTTACAATAGCATCAAAAAGAACTAACCCTTAGGAATAAGTTTACCAAAATACAAGACTTATAGTCTGAAAATTATAAGACATTGTTGGAAGAAATTAAAGATTTAAATAAATGGAAAGATATGTTCATGGATGGAAGATTCAATATTGTTCAGATGGCAACACTCCCCCAAATTGATCTACAGATTTAACACAATCCTTATCAAAATACCAGGTAACTTTATAAAAATTGACAAGCATATCCTAATTTATATGAAAATCCAAGGCACCGAGAATCATCAAAACAATCTTGAAACAGAAGATCAAAATTAGAGGATTCATACTTCCCAATTTCAAAACTTATGTCATAGCTGCAGTAAAGACAGTATGGTACTGGCATAAGGACAGACAAATAGAGCAACCAAATAGAATGAAAGGTCCAGAAATAATCCTTCAGCAATGATGGCCAACTGATTTTCAACAAGTGTGCCAAAACAATTTCAATGGGGAAAGAACAATGTTTTCAACACTGGTGCTGGGACAATAGGATATCCTCATGCAAAAGAATGAAGTTGGGGTTGTGGTTTCTTAGATATGACACCCAAAGCACAAGCAGCAAAAGAAATAACAGATAAACTGGACCATATCAAAATTAAAAACCTTAGTGTTTAAAAGGACACCATCAAGACAGTAAAAAGACAAGCCAGAGAATGGGCAAACATTTTGGAAATCATATATTTAATAAAGAGCTTAGATCTAGAATATATAGAGAACACAAAAATCTGTCAAAAAGCAGACATGCTGGTAGGTATGTAAAATAGTGCAGCAACATTAGAAAACAATCTGGCAGTTCTTCAAACAGTTAAACATAGTGTTACCATGTGACTCAGCAATTATATTCCTAGGTATAAGAGAAATGAAGAGAAATGAAAACATATGTCCATACAAAAACATGTACATGAGTTTTCACAGCAGCATTATTAATTATAGCCAAAAAGTGGAAATAATCCAAATGTTCATCAATCAATGAATAAAATGTGGTATATCTATACAGTGGAATGTTATTTAGCAATGAAATGAACTGAAGTAAGGATACATGGTACAACATGGATGAACCTTGAAAACATGCTGAGTGAAAGAGGCCAGTCACAAAGGATCACATATGTTATGATTCTTTTACATGAAATGTCCAGAATAGGCAAATCCAAAGACACAGAAAGTAGATTAGTAGTTGCTTAGGACTGGGGATATTGAGGAATGAGGGTAAAGAAGCATGGAGTTTCTTTTTGGGACAGTGAAAATGTTCTAAAATTGACTGTGTTGTTGTATACACAACTCTGAATATACTAAAAGCCACTGAATTGTACATGGGTGGAATTGTATGGTATATAAATTATATCTCAACAAAGCTGCTCAAAATAAAAATCAGAGTAACAATAACAACAACAATAACATTAATAAAAACAAAATATAGTTCTCAAATCATGGTAAATTAAATTGCGTTCCTTTTTGTAATCACAATGGCATAAGCAAAATTGTGCATCTAATTATAAGGTCTCAAATTAGACAACGTAGGTGAAAATATGTTCAACAATAAGGTGCTATAAAAACATGTAACAACTTGGAAAATAGTATGATAAGGAAGGAATAGTAGGATAATTCCTTCAAGGGGAGGAGCTTTCCCTTGTTAAGAAAAAGCTTTAAAATACATGAGCACTAGATTAAGTCCTGTAAGGGCCAGAATTTAAGAGTTACTGTCTGGATACAAGTGTCCCTGAAAAATGAAAAGCTCATCTGGTGTGTACATGTGTGAATCACTTAGATGAGAAAGTATATAGTCTAATGATTAGGAGAACCCTGGAACCATACTGGTTGAATTTAAACCCCATCATCACCACTTACCAGTAGAATCACTCTGGGCAGTTAAACTTATTCTCTGTATACTTAGATTTTATCACCAGTAAACTAAGGATAATAATAACAATCTCATTGAATTACCGAGGATTAAATGAATTCAAAATAATTTTTAAAAATTTATTTTTTATTTACTTTTTTATTTTTCTTTATTTATACCCCCTTCCCCAGATGGGTCACTTGTCTGTCTGCTCATTGTTTGCTTGCCTTCTCCAGAAGGCACCAGAAACCAAACCCGGGACCTCACACATGAGAGGACTGAGCTACATCCGCTCCCAGTGGGCTGCAGCGTCTACTGGCTTGTGGACTCTGCTCCTTGCAGCGGCGGCAAAGTCTAGCTCATTGCAGTGGGAGGCGGTGTATAGCTCTCTTGCTGCGGGAGGTGGCATCTGCTCATCTTCTTTTAGGAGTCACCGGGACCCGAACCCAGGACCTCCCATGTGTTAGGCAGGCGCCCAAATGGTTGAGCTACATATGCATCCCTCAAAATAATTTTTGATTAGAGGATTATCTCTGAAAGCATGCTGTTACACCCTCTAGAATGGTTAGTTAATACAGACGTAATTGAAAGTGTCTGTATGGTTATAATGACAGAGAGAAGTCATCAATGTGATAAACATAAAACTAAGAATGATAACATATATTTTTCATGAGAAATAGGATAGCTGTTACCTTAAAACCTTGCAAGAAAGGACCTTTAATGCTAGATCATACTTATGAACCAAAGGATAGAGACATAGAAAAAAAGTAAATGGGAATCTCCTAAAGGGAAAGGACCAAAGGCAAGTGAGTATTTGCTGGGGTAAAAAAAAGAGAAAGAACGTTTTGGTTCTACACAGAAAAAGGGGAAATGGTGATATTTATCATCTATTCATTCATTCAGTTGACATTCATTTACTTCCATACCTTACGCTATGCATGGGACAAAGAAAAAATTAATGAATAAAACATGGATCCTGTCTCTGAGCCCGTAGTAGACAACATAATAATATGAGGTAATTAATGGTGAGCTGTAACAGAGGCATGTACAGAGAGGGGAAGGCTTCTCAGAAGGCAGCAAATAGCTTGAAGGCTGTGTAGATTCTCATCAGACAGAGAACTGGTATGAAGACAGAGACAGGTATGAAGGAATTAATATGACCAGTTTGTGAAATTGAGTCTTTGCTGAGGGCCAGGGTAAGCAGGCCCCGTGTTATGACTTGGGGTTTCCCCTTTTTTCTTGAACCCATGAGATATCTGTCATGCTGAAAAATCTCAACCCGCCACTGGCAATTTGTCAGAGTAGCCACAGTGTGTACAAAGTATCATGTTGAGTATGTATAGAGTCAAACCTGGAAAGAACTTCATAATAACAGCCAGAAAACTACCATTACAAGCAAAACACCAAAGGGGAAGGGCTCTTTAGAAATGTATTCCACGTTGCCCATTACTGTACAACTTCATGAAGAAGACTTACTTTACAGCAAAATGGGACTGAAGAAATACATTTCCATTTGGCTGAAGCTAATGGGAAAATAAATCTCATTCCATCCTAAATCCCAGAAAGGGAGAGGTAGGTATGTAATATGTAGTATGCTACCTAATCCTTTTTGCCTGGCCAAAATTGGCTAATTACAGCAACATGTGAACAAACAGCAATGAGATACAACCACCTGGAAAAGAGAAGGGAACAGGAGTGTCTATTTTAACTGTGCCCCTCAGCTCTGCTAAGAAGACATTCCAAACTCCATCCTTTCATTCTTGAAAAGAACTACTCAGCTAACCTTACTGAGAAAATATCACTGTCTAAGGGATCTTTGGTTATCCTTTGAGTTTGGTACCAAGTTTGTTGAGCAACCTTGAGAAAAGAAAAATGTGAGTTCTGTGTTGATGTTTCCATCTGCTAAATGGGCATAAATATTCTTTCTATCTACTTCCTTGCACTTGGGCTGAGAATTGGGGAAAGATTTGGGGAAAGAATTTGAGATTTAGGGATCAAAAAAGAAATATAAACCTATTAAAATGTTTACTTATACATGGGGAAAATATTTAGAGTTACAGAGCTGACTTTTCTCAACCCAAGGACTAACAAAACTAATAATTCCCAGAATACCTTTAAAAAATATTTCCTTTAAAAGTGGCAAGGAGGGGGTGTTACTAGATACAGTAGTAAGCATCTGCCTCTGCACCCAGCACCTAACAACTGTGAAGACATGTGTTTTATTCTGAAAGGTCTTACTGATAGGAAGATTTATTAGAGAAATGAAACACTTCACCTCTAAAAACTCACAGAACTATTTTTGCTGGATTAGTTTCGCCAGTAGAACTCTGAATGTGTTTGCACTCTTATCACTCGGCAGTGTGAGTCAGTCTGTCCCAACCGGTTTTCTAAGCAGAAAACTGAGAAGTTTGATGACACATTTAGGTAAACATGCTCACTGGATGAAGTTATTTAAATGTTTATAGCCTTTTAATCCTCCCTAAGCCTCTGAAATCCATACAGATTTTTAGATAAGATTTAAGTTCATATGAGTCAAAGAACAGAAATTATATATAAACCAACTCTAGTAAAAAAATTCCATGGGTTCTAGATAACTAAGAATATCTAATACTTGATAGAGCAATGGAGGGTAAGCAGACCCCAAACTGAAGCCCTTAATCTTATTCTTAATTAAAATTTCAATTCTAAACATGCTTCTTATCCCAAGAACTGACATTTCTCATCCATTCTGGTCAGATGACAACAGCTCTTCTTGATAGTGATTAATGAACTCTAGACTGTGAAGAGTTCACAAAAGTGAAAGAATAGGAAAGGGGTTGTAGACCAAGCCTCTCATCACCTACTCTCCAGATAATTTGAGAATTCAATAGCCAGTTGAATGCAAATGGAATCAAAATGTGGCAAAATATAAGTCTACATTATTTGAGTTAACTAGAACTGAGAGCAATGGCAAATTATAAGAGTTAACTAAAATGTGCAGTGTGATGGGGTTTTTAATCCATGCAGATGCAAGGTATGACATACAGTTCCAAAGATTATAAATTCCTCTAACCCTATTGTTAATCACATTATTACTCCTTTATGCAAGGACACCTCCTCCACTGAACCCACCTATTCTCATGCCCTGGAGAGTTGCTGTTTTATCTAAAAGAAATCTTCTTGCCCTTGCCATGGAAGTGTTTCTGCTCCAAAGTTTGACTTTTCAGTTTTCACTGTTACTCTTGGGATTAAATTTATAATAAATAATTAAAGTATAAGGGAGTGGCTCTAAAACCTTTTGATATGGTGATTCTTTCCACCTCCAGTCCCACTCTCTTGCCCCAAGGGTTCTAAAACAATTATCCATGTATATATGAAATACATACACTCACATGCATCAAAACTCTATTTTTGATGAAAACTCTTTTGTGGATAGCACCACCAAATCCTAGCTCAAAGTACCTCTGCTTCATTTTCTGTTTGATGTTGGAGCAGATATGAATTACATATTAAGGAGAGAAGAGAATGTATTTTATAAGGAGAGACCAGAACTTGAAATAAGATGGCTCTCTGCATTTCTTTCATCCACAGTCTCAATCTCCACGTCCTCCTCTAAATTATGATGCTTTAATCATCCGCTTGTTTAAGAAATGCTACGTTAGAACATTTGGTTCTTAAATT
This sequence comes from Tolypeutes matacus, assembly GCA_026826555.1. Taxonomy (NCBI): domain Eukaryota; kingdom Metazoa; phylum Chordata; class Mammalia; order Cingulata; family Chlamyphoridae; genus Tolypeutes; species Tolypeutes matacus. Next base: position 2,327,058 of record JAKSZT010053887.1, on the reverse strand, counting down.
TTCCAGGTGAGCATTTCTTTGCAATAGTCCCTTACATACACACACACATGCACATACACCTGTACACATACACTCATCACACAAACACAAACATAAGGTATTAGTACTTCAATAATTTTTTTAAAAGTATAGAGTGGTTAATTGGTAAGTTATTCATGAGAGGAACTGGTGTAAGAGTAATCTCAGTTAGAATTTTAATTAAAGCCCTGAAGCTAAGAACTCCATTAAGAGAAAGAGCTCCCCTGTCACATCACATCACACACGTGTGCAAACACACACACACAAACACAGACAAGGAATAAAAAGTAACAACAACAGCAACAACAACAACATGAGATGGTAGATTCTAATTTGTATATCCTATACAAAACAATACAAAGACCCCTTATAAAGAATTTGATAATTTGTGATAATATTAGGTAATAGTAACAATAGTTACATTTTACTCAGTGTTTATTAACAAGCACTGTCCTTAAATATCTGAGAAAGATTATCTCTTACAATCCTCACAATAATCTTTTAAGTAGTTACTATTATTGTCCACATTCTAAAGATAACATTAAAACTCAGAGACCCTAAGTAGAGACCTCCCCAAGGTGACACTGTTAGTAATTGTAGAGAAGAATTAGAACTCAGGTCTTTTGACTCCTGAATCTGGGCTCTTAACCCTTTTTTGCCAGTGCTTTCCAAATCTAAGTATAATCAGAGTTGCCAGGGGACCTATTTAAAAGTGCAGTTTTCTAGGCCCAGTTCCAAACACACTGAATCAGAATCCCCACTGTGACATTTGGGGTAGGAACACAATGGCATCTCAAACATGGTTCAAATGTTCTTTTAAGAGGCCAAGAGAACCAGAGTGAAGCCAGTTGTCACATAGTTGTATATATCAAAGCATCTGCCTTGAAAAGAAAATATTACCTATTTTTCCATGTGACCCTGTCCTCACCATACAGCAGTCATAAAAGCTTTGCTTGCTGAAAGGTCAAATGAGGTCATGGTCATACTAAGTCAGCTCTGAGTAGCAAGATGGCCAGCCACATGGGCTATATTATGGAAGATGGAAGTGATACAGCAAACAAATTTGCTGATTCAAAACTGCTGAGTCAGAACCCCACCATAAGCAGCAGAGAAGAAATATGGACAGAGAGCTTAAATTCCAGGCTACATTCATTGCATGACCAGACCAACATTTGTTAATATATATATATATTTTTTTTTTTTTACCGGGAGGTACCGGGGATCGAACCCCGGTCTCTCCATATGGTAGACGGACGCCGAACCTCTTAAGACACATCCGTTTCCCGACATTTGTTAATATTAACCATATAGTTTCAGCTCTGAAAAACTCACTGATAGTCTTATTTATTTATTTATTCATTGGAAAATACTTACTGAGTCTTTCCAAGTGCAAGAAACTAGAACAAACATACAATCCCCCATCCTCAGAAATGGTTAAGCATTCAGATGGTGGGAAAAGAGGTGATCATAGATTAGGGGATAAGGAACAGCTTCGTGGAAAAGGTAGCATTTGAACTAGATCTTGAAAGACAGGCACAATGCAGACCAGTTAAAAAAAAATAGAAGAGAAAATAGAAAGCATTATAGGTGGAAATAATGGCGTAAGGGAAGGATATTAGTGCAATTTGGTTCAAGAAAGAGAAAGGAGCATGCTTTGGCTTAAGAAGAGATCATATGGAAAATAGTGGAAGATGGTTGCAATGTTAAGTATCAGAGAACAAAGGGCTGTGAATGCCAAATTAATGGAGTAATAGGAAGTTAAGAAACATTTTAGCAGCACGATGATACTGTAGTAGAGAAATAAGAGCACAAGTCAGATCTGTGTGGAAGGGCTGGTTCCACTCATATTAACTTTAACTTTGTATTCATGAGGGTAAAATCTAAACATCTGTAACAAAGAGGCCCCAAAGTACAGTGCTTTAAATAGATTGTAATTATTTAAACAAGCTTTAAATTATTTAAATAGTATTCAGATAAATTTAAATGCTATTTAAATAAACTTAAATGAGCTATTTTTTTCTGCTCCATGAGATCATTTAGGGTATTGTCTTCAACCCCAAAATCAAAACTGAGACCTTACCACATCTATATTACAGCTCATGGGGTGAGGGGAAGGGCAAAACACAAGAAAAATGTCTTGCTTTCAAGTTAGATGTGGTTGTCTCCTCTTCTCACATTTCATTTATCCAAACTCACATTGCCACTTCTCAATGCAGGGAAAGCTGAGAAATGTCTAGCTGGCAGCCATCTGCCCAGGAGGAAGGAGACAATTCACATTTTGGAGACAACTAGCACTTTGCTACACTCTTAGTACAAATCACATAATCTTTCTGTGCCTCATTATCTTCACGACTTGAAGAAGGTAAAGATTTCTTGAAAAGGACATAAAAAGCACTAATTCTAAAAGTAAATATTGATAACCTGGACTTTATTAAAATTAATAACTTACAACTAAAGAATGAAAAGGCAAGCCACAGACTGTGAGAAAACATTTGCATACATACAACTAACAAAAGACTCACCATCACAGTATATAGTGGAGCAGTCAATGATACAGGAGATACATTGTCTTGGAAGCCAAAGGGAGAATTTCAAGGAGTAGGGAGGTGGTCAACTCTGTCAACTGGCATAGAGAAGTAGAAGAGGATGAAGCCAGAGTTAAGTTAAATCAATGACCTGTGAGAGAGCAATTTCATCAGAATAGCAGGAGCTGATTCCAGACTTTAAGGAACCAAAGAGGGTGGTAAAGATGTGGATGCAGTGAGGGAGTAATACTTTTTTAAGAAGTTTGTCAAGATCTGGGGGAGAAGAGAGGGGCTGATAACTTGTAGAAACAGTGCAATTGAGGTTAAAGAGCCAACTGCGACCAAAGATGTTGGAATAAGAGAGGACAAATAGGGCCAAGTCCCAGAGAAGACAAGGGCATGTGGGAGCAATGCAGAGGTTGCCACTATAGACAGTGACTATAGACAGTTGCCACTATGAATCTAAGGTTGACTGAGAGTGAGCAGCCATTTTTTTTTTTTTTTAAGGAGAAGAAAAGAAACAAATGCAGGATAAAAATAAGGAAATCCTTAGTATTAGAACAGGAAGATGTCAAACTAACAAAACAGTATTTGGTAGGCTCTTTGACCTTATTTTAATGGAATGTCCTATTTTAAAGAAGCACATTTAATACATTTTTAAAAGATCCCTTTTTTTAAAATTTGGTCACTGAAAAATATCAGTGCCAAAAAACTTTCTTAATAGGAACTGAATAAATTTTTACTAGGCAGATTCTACTACTTAAAGTGGTTATAAATAGCTGATTGGAAAGCAATGTTTTTCTTCCCCTACTCAAAGATCAAGTCCAAGATTAGGAACAAAAATACTACCAAATGATGGAAATAACAAAATAAGCACATTCTAATAGTTAAACAGTCTGGCCCACGGTCTGTACAAACCTTTGTTTATAGTGAGAATAAAAACCACACACTTATCATTAAGAGCAACAACAAAAACATTCAACACACTCCTTGCTGCCAGAAATGTAAAGTGCTTGTCTGAAAACTGGGCAGCCCCAGTCAGGTAGGCAGATTAAGGCCCATTCAGATTCTGGAGTGGGAGTATTTGTTTGGAAAAACAAGATATCTCAGTAGTTACTTTTCCTGGCCAAAGATCTTGCTTGACTCAATTAGTTTGGGCTTGTTTCTATTGCTTGAAACCATACTTTTTCTCTTCTTTTTTTTTTTTTAATATTTTTTCTTTTTTTAAAAAAGATACTTAGATTACATAAATGTTACATAAAAAATATAGGGGATTCCCATATGCCTCACTCCCTACCCCTCCCACATTTTCCCACATTAACATCCTTCATTAGTGTGGTACATTTGTTACAATTGATGAACACATATAGAAGCATTGCCACTAAGCGTGGATTATAGTTTACATTGTAGTTTACACTCTCTCCTGCACTATTTTGTAAGGTATGACAATATATATAATGGCCTGTATCTGTCATTTCATTGTATTCAGGACAATTCCCAAGTCCTGAAAATGCCCCCATATTACACCTATTTTTCCCCTCTCCCTTTTACTACCATATGAAGAGGTTTTCCTTTAGAACAAATTAGTACAATTAAATAAAGAGGACAATACCTTTACCAGGAAATAATAAAGGGGAGTTGTATTGTTTCCTGATGTGAAATCTTAGGAAAAAGAGAGATCCCTTTTTTGAATCAGGGCACTGGTCCAACCAATTTAGGGTCCCTGTCACTTATGTGGCTGAAAAGGATACTATAACAGCCTGTGAAGATGCAGTCTTAAAAGATGGAATTACTCTTAATAGCTAATTTTGGATTTATCCATAAATCTATCAAAATTCTTCTAAACCTATTTTTTTTTTTAGCCTGCCCAACCAATATGGCAAATACATGCACACACACACAAAGTGCTTGCTATGTGCCAGTCATTGTTTTAAGTGCTTTACTTGTAACCTTTAATTCTGTTGAGATAAATACTATTATTAGCAGTATTCTACAGATGAAGAAAGTGAGGCCCAAGAAAATAAATAAGGTCCTCAAGGACACAGAGCTACAAGTGAGCAAGGAGAGGATTTGAACCCAGCAGTTTCAAATATAACCTTTGTCTATATTCTTAATCCCATGGAAGACTGCCTCTAGTGCATTGCTCTTTAAGTAAAGATATTTCCTTCAGCCTCCTAGTCTACCTATTGTAGGTTGGGGTGAACAAGAGTGTGTGTGTTCTGCCACACTACTTATGATTTTGGAAATTTTAATCCTACTCCTTCCCGCTTTAGTCTTCCAAACTTACAGTACAAATTTTAGACCATTGTCACATGAAAGTCACCTCATTATCATTCTTTTTGTGCTTGTTTGAAACTTTCTCCAACTGTTAAACCTTTTTCAGAACAGGTAACTAGAGTGCAGAAAATATAGCATGTGGATGTACCACATTAAAAAAAGACATTCCATCTATCTAGTGTGACTACCTTCCCAATAAGCATTTTGCTGACTTGTTAACCCTTTTGGCAGTAAAACAATAGTTCAAAGTCTACTAGTAAGAATGGACTGTAATGCAAAGTGTCTTCCCTGGATCAAAACTATTATTTCCAGGGAGCAGATGTAGCTGAAGTGGTTGAGCTCCTGCTTTACATGTACGAGGTTGCAGGTTCAATCCCTGGTACCTCCTAAAAACAAACAAAAAAACCATTTCTCATTGGGGAGCAGATGTAGCTCAGTGGTTAAGTGCCTGCTTCCCACGTACAAGGTCCTGGGCTCAATTCTATGTACTACTTACATAGAAACAAATATATAAATCTTAAAATATATATAGAAGACTATTCCTAAGCTTTTTGAAATCTGTGCTATTTATCAACAAGATTACCTCCTAAAAAAAAAAAAAAAAGCAAAAAAAAAAACCCTATATTTTCAGACTCAAAAGACTGCCCTTCACATCATTTTCCAGCTTAGAGTAGGCTGATAGCTAGATACTGTGATGCATCAGGAAATTCCTTAATACTGATAGCCTATCACCATGCCACTCTGAAGTTCATTTTTAGCTAACTTTTCCATCCCCTCTCAGGGAGCTGCATCTGAAGAAACTGCTTCAAATTTCATAAGAAATGAACAAATGGGTATGAATAAAACATCCTTTCAATTCCATTCAACAAATATCTACTGAGTACCTATGGGCTGGGTGTAGTACAAACTGTCCGGAACAAGCCTATACTTCTAGTTATCAGGAGCCATGCTCCCAGATGCTCAGTCAAAAAATACTACATAGTACTATGAATGTCTTGGCTATTAATATTAAGAGTCAATTATATGGATAAAAGTGTCTCTCAGAAATTTCTAATCTAACATCATAAATATTCTCATTGCTTAGGGTGGTGAAAACAAACCAATCATTTAAATATTTTGAGCCTACCCAAAATAAAATGTAGCTCTTTAAAAAAGATTTATTTATTTATTTATTTCTAAGCCCCCCCCCCCAATGTTTAGTGCTCATTGTCTGCTCTCTGTGTGTTCTTCTGTGTCTGCTTGTCTTCTCTTTAGGCGGCACCAGGAACCGATCCTGGGACCTTATGGAGTGGGAAAGAGGCGTTCAATCTCTTGTACCACCTCAGCTCCCTGGTCTGCTGCATCTCTTATTGTCTCTCCTTTGTGTCTCTTTGTTGCGTCATCTTGCTGTGCCAGCTATCCGTGTGGGCCCGCACTCCACATGGGCCAGCTCTTCACTTAGGGCCAGCATGCTGTGCGGGCCAGCTTGCCTTTCACCAGGAGGCCCCGGGAATCAAACTCTGGACCTTCTATATGGTAGACAGGAGCCAATCGCTTGAGCCACATCCGTTTCCCAAAATGTTGTTGTTTTAACACTGATTCTTTTATAAGGCCTTTTACAGTACTGACAGAATATAAAATATTAATGAAAAAAGACACTCTATAATTTGTTCTGTTTTGTTTATTGGCATCATTATTATTAGCAAACACATATATTTGTCTATATATTATAAGCAAAACATTATGCTGAGCTCTACTAGGGACAAAACAGATGCTACTACTTACATAGAAACAAATATATAAATCTTAAAATATATATAGAAGACTATTCCTAAGCTTTTTGAAATCTGTGCTATTTATCAACAAGATAAAGCAGAAAAAAATACCTTATCCATTAGGTATATCCATCCAGAATTTAACAAAGGAAAAATCTCTTGGCTGAGAGTGGAGTTACACAAATTGTTTAAGTAAAGAGACTGAGCTTTGATTGTTTAGCTTTAGAATAGACACCAGTTATAAGCAAGTGGCATAAACTATGTAGTATCATTGTCAGTGCAAATCACAGGCCTTGATGTGCAATGAGATTTCCCGAGGACCATCTGGCGAATAGCCAAACAAAAGTGCATAATTTAAAACACTCAGTTTCATTCTGAGGCATTTTGTTTAGTGCTAAATAGTTTCCCCAGGGACAGGAAAATTACAAAAGTGCATTGTTTTGACATGAGCTAAAATGAGTCATCATTCGTCACTACATTTTTGAGGATTTGGCAATAATCTTCTGAGACAATAACCATAAACATTTGAAATAAATATCAATTTTCCTAAACAGTTTAGTAAAGTCAGGCTACTCTTATCATTGGTACAATAAGCTAGTATGTATCCCCAAAGGAAGGTACAATCCTATTGCCACTTGTAACCATTTTGTTTTTTCCAAACAACTTTCCTGAACATTTTCAATGGTTATCTAAGGTCTTATCTCTAAAGAAATACTAAAACTTAATTTTTTAAATATAACAAGTTAAAAAAATAGCATGCACAGTATAATTTCTTGGTAAATTGTGAACCCAATTTCATTTCCACCTAGTTCTCTTCACCCGGCATAATTCCCAAAAAGAAGCAATGCAAACTGGCTTGAGTTTCAGTTCCTGGGTGTACTAGGATCCTACTTGCTCAATGCTCTGCTGCCTCAGACATGCCCTAGGGCCTAGGCCAATTTCTTTTTCTTTTAGACCAGTGGTTCTCAAACTCTGCTGCACACTAGGATCACCTGATGAGCTTTAAAAATTCTGGTGCCCAGCTCATACCCATTAAGTCAGAATCTCTGAGACCTAAGTAGCAAAAATGCTTAAAGCTCCTCAGGGATTCGTATGTGCAACTAAGTTTGAATACCAGTGGTTTAGATCTGTGTGAGAGAGCAGAAAAAGGCAGAGGTGGGCAGCAAAAGTCAGATTGACACATTTCGTATCTTATGGAACTTCTAGTTCATTAAGTGGGGGAAGAAAAGATTGGGTTAAATAAATGTTATGAAATTATATCTTATTTATAGCATACGGTTAAGAGCATGGATTCCAGAGTCAAACTTCCTGGGTTTTAAAGTTCTACTTATTATAACCTCTCAGAGCTTCAGTTTCTTCATCTATTCCATGGGGATAATAATAGTACATACCTCAGAAGAGTGTTGTAAAAATTAAATGAATAGTGTTTTGGACATAGCAAACACAATGTATGTATTCATTATTATTAAAATCATTATCACTAACTTTTTCATACTTCATTAACATAGATGAGAGTTGAAGTTCTCTCCTAGACCTGAAACAGTTGAGTGGTTTTGATCTCCTAAAGAATTTAGTCATTATGAATTTTAAGAACATCACCATTTATATGTGTATAATATATGTCGTTTTTTATTCATTCATTCATTCATTCATTCTATGAATATTTACTGAGCACCTAACACATACCAAGCACTGTTCTAGATGCTTAGGAAACATTTATATAACCATGCCATGTTATAGTCAAACTGTCGAATGCCAAAGATAGAGAGGATTCTGAAAGCTGCAGGAGAGAAGCAATATGTCACAGACAACAGAGCCTCAGAAAGATGACGTGCTGATTTCTCATAAGAAAGCATGGAGGCAAAAAGGCAATGGGAAGACATATTAAAATGCCGAGAGCAAAAAATTCTCAACCAAGAATTCTATATCTGGCAGAACTGTCTTGCAAAAATATGAGAAGGATTAAGACATTCTCAGATAAACAAGGGACTTTGTCACTACTAGACTGGCCCTACCAGAAATGCTAAAGGGAGTTCTGCAGATTGAAAGAAAAGAACACTAGACAATTGATTGAAGCCACGTGAAGAAATAAAGAGCTCCAGTAAAGATAACAGCATGAGTAAATATAAATACCAGTACTATTGTATTTTTGATTTGTAACTCCACTTCTTACTTCCTACAGAATCTAAAAAGGCAAATGCATAAAATATAATGATAAATCAGTGGTTTTGGACTCATAATGTATAAATATGTATTTGTAACAAGAATTACAAAAAGGTGGGGGAACGGAGGGTTATAGGAACATGGTTTATGTATGCTATTGAAGTTAAGTTGATATCAAAGCAAACAAGATTGTTAGATTTAGGATGTTACATTTAAGCTCCATGGTAACCACAAAGAATATACTAGAGAATATGTAAACTCACATAGACAGAAAGTCGAGAACAGGTTACTGCAGGTCGGGGTACAGGGCAATGGGGATTTAATGCAAAATGAGTGTAGGATTTCTGTTAGGGGTAAAGGAAAAGTTCTAGTAATGGACAGTGGTGAGGGTGCTGCAATATTGTAAATGTGATTATTATTACTGAATAATATGCTTGGGAGGATTTGGGATGGGAAGTTTTAGGTTATATATATGTTTCCACACTTTAAAAAAAAGAAAGAAAAACCAAAGAGATAATGAAAGTTAAATGCAATCAATACATGATACTGGATGAGATATAAGAATGGAGGAGAAAAGGCTCAAAAGGACATTACAGGCATATAAAAAAAGTTGGAAAATAGAATGCAAACTTTATATAATGTTAAATTTCTTGAGCTTGATAACTTCACTTACGGTGATTACATAAGTGAATATCCTTTTTTGTAGGAAATGTACAGGGTTATATGTTCAAAGATTATGTGTTCAAGGATTATTTTGTGTGCCACCTACTCTCAAATATTCAGAAGATAGATGGTGATAGAATAATATGGCAAAGGTGGCAAGATGTTAAAATTGGTGGATCTGGGTATCAGAGGTGGGATGGGAGTAGGCTGGCATTCTCTGTTCGTGGTTTTGTATTATTTTTGCAACTGTTGTGGAAGTCTGAAATTATTTGAAAATAAAAAGTTAAAAAAACAACAACAACACACACACACAACGGCAGATAAGGCACTTGGCAAAGGCAGTGACAGAGATGGGACTAGAAACCAGAGGTTCTGGTTCACTATCTTGGGGGCTTTGCAATCATGGATGCTAAGAGGCTTGGCCTTGCATCCTGATGGGTTACAAACTAGTTGTGGCACCTGGGCACAGGACTTAACCTTTCTGGGTCTTTTTAAGTGTCAGTTTCTGTCTTTGACCTCTACATTCTTTATTAAAAAAAGAACACTCAAATAACACTTTATACCTATAGAAACTTTCATATAAACATGACTGCACTTGACATTTACCACAACCCTATGGATTTCTATGATAATCCCATTTTAGAAAAAAGAAGAAAGACCCTCAGACTTACTAACTGGTTTTCCTAAAGTCATGCAAAGAGAAATTGGCAAAATTAAGACATAAAGTCTTCTGGCTTCTATCCCATACATTTCCTATTAACTCATGTGCCTCCTACTTTAAAATTAAAGGATACAACCACAAATATAGAGTACAACCAGACTGCCACTGGTAGCATCTTAAGAATAAACTAGTAACAGTTAACTAGTAAATGCTTAATATGTACAGGTTCTACTTTAAGCACCTACAGGTAGTTACTCATTTAACAATCACAACAACTGCATAAGAAAGTTACTCTCACTATCTCCATTTTATAGTTGAGGAAAAGGAGGCACACAAAGTTATACAGCTGCAAAGTGGAGAAATAATGATGCAAACTCAGGGAGTCTGGCTTCAGTCTGTGCTTGCCACCCCAGGAAGTTAATGTGCATTGAGTCAAGATGACCTGAAGGTAGACCATGGTGGAGTCACAATCAGACAAGAGAGGGGAGTCCAAAATGCCCAATATAACAACTTAAGGAATAGTGTACATTATATATTACTCTTCACATTTTGTCATAGAAATATTTTGTTGTGGAGTGCAATAGGGGTCAGGAGTCTGCTAATAAAAAAGCAACAACAGTAATAACAAAAGCCACCACACAGATTTTGCAAATACCTTCTTTATATATGATAACTTTTGATTGTTTTAATCAGATAATCAATAATTCATGGAGAACTGCTTTGTAAAAAAAATTAAGGTGATACATTTCCAGTATGATGTTAAATTATGCAATTTCCACTTTTAAATTTTGTGCATTAGCAATGCTCACTAAGGCTACCTAGATACATCACTCTAAGTAAAGACTAAAACATCTGAAAAGTTTAATAATTTGGTAGTGGAAATAGAAAACTGCTTTTGTAAATTTTGTTCTGTCCAATTAAATTTGAGCATTCTTTGCATAATGCAAAATAAAGATCAATGAACATCAGAAATTACTTTATCTAAAAGATACTTTTAGATGGAAAAGAATAAATTTCTAGTTTAATAAATGCATACAAAAAATTTCCATCTAATATAATCAAAGCTTATCCATTGCAGCTATCTGTAAGGCCGCAAATAAAAATGAGTGATTACATTTTTTTTTCTGTATATTCAACCCTTCTCAGGAGATATGTGAAACCTACACAAATCTTATTTGTATTAATATTCCTCTCTAACACTTCTTTGCAACATAACAATAAACTGTAATTAAATTTTAGAATCTTAAAATACATTTCCTGTATAGACAATTGGGAAGAGGCTTCAGCACCTTTTAAATACATTGATTATTTTTTTCTTTTAAGAAAATTACTATTTCAAAGCAATCACTGGGCTTTCAATTTGTTAGAGTACAAAAGGTGATTAATGAGTGGTTTGCAGAACAAAAACATCAAACCCTTGCTCTTTAAGGTACATTGTGGAATCTCAAACTACTAAGCCAAGGTTTAGCTGCTATGGCAACAAATTATTCTTAAACATTGCCATTGTACAAGCATTCATTTAAATGAACATGAGCACTCCTGAAGACTTTAATTTGGGGCTTATTCCCTGTTCTTAGTCCATCAAAGTGATCATTCTTAAGTGCTTCCTCACTTTTTAATTTTTATATAATAAAGATTCCTATTTCCTAAGTTCCAGTTTTCCCGTTTGGGAACCTCTCTCTCAAGACCACTGTATGGAGCCTCAATGGCTTAAGGTGAATTGTCATTTATGAAACAAACAAACAAAAAAAAAAAAACCCTAAAAGATATATATATATATATATATATTCCACATGGAGAAATGAATTAATGGGGCATGCAGACTTTTAAAAGTAAAACAGCCTCTCTATGGTTTAGAGAGTTCCAATTATGTGGCTAACATTAGGGCAACAAATTTTCCCTTGTCTTTCCTATTGCCTTCCCCATTGCCATATGCCTGTCACTTTTCCCCTACAGTTTCCATTCACTGTTTCAAACATGTGTTGCCACTTATTTGCCAGGAAAGGAATCTCTGAACTACCCTCTTTATGTATGATGAAATGGCAGACGGAACGGAGCCAGAGAGAGCAGCATTAGGAGTTATTCACACTTCTGTTTTCTCTTAACTTCCTTTTCTCTAAAGTTTATTCCTCATATGCTAGGAGGGATGTGTAACCATAAAGACATCCATGACTCATGCTTTATAATATGGAACCAGAGCAATTCCCTGTAGAAGCAAATGGTTCCCTCCTCCACTAAGCTGTCTGCCTCCTCTATAAAAAGACCCTCGTTACCACTGGGCACTTGATCAAACATAGGTGGGGGGCACCTTTGTCAAACTCTCACCAAACATCAACATTCTTTCCTTTCTTGCAATCACTGTTAGAGTTTATCCAACATTAAACCACAGTCTTTTAATGTGGCACCTGCTCCATGGGTTCAGGCTGCTAAGGGATTGCCCCAAGTCAAGAGGAAAAAACATGATACAGATTATTTAAGAGGAAAGGGTTTTCCACCAGAGATGAAGGGGGATTTAAGGAGCTAAAATGTCTAAGTTTGGTTTTATATGTACAGTAAGAAGAAATGAATATTTATTTCAGTCTGAATTGATTATCTTCTTTTGGTTTACTGAAACCAATCTACAGGTCAAAAAGCATAGTTAATTATTGAAAACTAGGTTTCTTAAACTTATATCTGACACATACTACCAGAAACTTGACCTCTTCTGGAAAAGGAAATCGGCCAAAAAATAAGCCCTTGTACATAAGCAGAAAGGAAATGCAGTTCCTTAAAGAACCCACAAATATTATCATTCATATGTTAGGGGATATGGTAAAATAATTTTTTTTAAAACTGTTCTGCTGAGTGATGGCCCACTAAATCTATGAAGCCAACTGCAAAGCTAGTTATGATTCATCCTTTAAAGGGGGATGTTTTCAGCTTTTCCAGTTGTGAACATGGGTGATAGCAAGATGCCTAAAAGAAAATGCTGTCATGCTTGAACCTGGGACAGCTAAGAATAAAACATACTAAGTTTAATCATCCTGGCCACATAAATACATACAGGCATTCTCTAGGATATGAACACATGACGTGAATGTTCCCTCTATATAAAAATCCAGCCTGCATTCTGTTCAAAGGATGGCACCTGGAGGGCAAGAAGTATTTCCAGAGCTATGTCATTTTCACCAGGCTAGTCGGACTGGCCAGGGACTGCCATGGAAATGATAAGGAGGTGTTCAACTGGAATACATTTGCTAAAAAATATCACGTTTTATGTGACACACATGTTCCCAGCAAGTTCACAAAATGCTTGCTGACCTGAACATAGTTTAAATTCTACACATTTGCCAGAATATTGTTCATCACACCATGCTATAATAATCACATTATGGGTAAACATTGTGTGCTATAATATTAGAGTGCCACAACTTTACCATACTATTGCAGTTACCAAATACAGGCTTTCAGCTATATTATGGATTTAGTAAACTATCTTGTGCTAGTCTGAGAATCAACTCCCTGCTTAATGACATGGTTTCTATAGGGAAATATCTTACAAATGAACCTTTGAAACATAATCTTTTTTGCAAGATGGAGAACTTTCTACATTTTGAAGATTAAAATATTCACTTCCCTCCTTGCTGTAAGTAAGCAAACTGCCCTAAGATCCACATGCGTTCAGTATTATCCCATGATTGTTCCATGAACAAAAGAAACCATAAGCAACACAGACTTTAAAAGCTTGAAAAGCAAAAAAAGTAATGATTATAAAATGCAAAGAATGAAAACCACAGACTAAAACAGAAGCTTGCCTCGGGTAATAGCACAACAGCATACTGTCAACTTGCCTTGTAAATCCCACTCTGGACATCTCTGACACCAGGCTAACCTCTCATTCGTGAATACACATCTTATCCATCCACAACAGAGGACAAAATGGGGCAGAGCTCCACTTGAAATCTTAAGTACCACTTTCTTGCACACCATTGACAGTATGCAATCGTGTGCTTCTTTTTTTGCATGAAGGGGCACTTTATTTATGTACCTTGTAAGTCATTTAATTCTTACTAGTCTGCCTACTCTTTCCTGTTAATATCTCTCCAACTAACTTCCAGTTGAAAATTTCTTGAAGGCAGGGGATTTGTCTTATTTTCCACCTTACAGCACACGATTTTGAATATAATAGTGGAAAGCAAAGGAAATAAGTTTACTGAAGCCTATTATATGCTTGTTCTATATTAAGTGGCTACCACCACCCCCCTAAAAAATTCTCTCACTTAGTATAGTAGGTGCTCAATAATGTCTGGTCACCCAGCTTCAATAAGAAGAAAATTATAAAGCAATTAAGAGAAACATCTGTAGATTCAGTAAAGAAGGAGCCAGACTTTCTACCTTCAAAATACCTTTTCTAGGGGTAAAATTTAATTTTATATATATTTCCATAAAGGAACGTTGATAAACAAAAATCATTATCAGTCAATAAAACTCTACTTCTAGCATATATGTATAGCTTAATTATCCACAGACAATAAGGGTTGCAGAGATTAAAGCTACTGCTGGTTACTTTATGAAGACAGCCAACTCTAAAAACTTATTATACTAAAAGAATTAGCTATCTGCTATCATCAAATAAACCACATAAGTTTTATACGTTTAGTATGATAAAAGAAAACATGAAACATCATACCCTAGGAGCAAGTCATAGATTGAGGAAAAGACTTGAAATTCTATAAAATTGATAACAATAATCTTTTGACTTTCCCATTTAAAAATATGCCGGGTTGCCATATTGATCCTGTTGTGTGAGAGAGAGGAGTACAGGAAAACAGAGAAGCCCCAAGAGGCTGAGAGAGGTCCTGGAGTCTGGAACCAGCAGAGCACAGAGGCATGGAAAGAGGCCCCTGAGAGGTTGGGTCCACGGAGTAGCTCAAGGCTGAGGAGGTGAGCCATATGCTTGATAGCTCACAACTGAACTTGGGAAGAAAGTGGAGCAGCCAAGACTGAGTGAGGAGGTCTGGTAAGAGACAAGCCCTATGCCTGGTTGTCCACAGCTGTCCACGAGACAGTAGATTCTTGAAGGAAAGGCAAGAACCTTTGCAGAGATCAGCAGCCATCTTGCTTTGCCACAGGGTAAGTCCCTAGAACTAACAGTAGCTCAGGGTTGAGGAGATGAGCCCTGACATGTGCCTGATTGCCATGTGGCAGAATAGAAAGAACAACAGTAGCTGACTCTGGTGAGAAAGCATCTGATGGTGCTTTGATTTGAAAATTTCATGGCCTCAGAACTATAGGCTTTTATCCCCAAATAAATCCTCTTAGAAATGCCAACAAATTTCTGGAACTTTGCATGTACAGCCATTTGGCAAACTAAGACAGATACTGGTACCAAGAGAGAGGGGCCATGCTGCTTGCAATTACCAAAAATTTTGGAACTGCTTTATAAATGAGTAAGTGGTATCTTGGGAAGGAATTGTGAGACGTTTGATAGAAAAGGCCTAGATTGCTTTGAAGAGACTGTTGGCAAAAATATGGATGCTAAAGGTAGTTCTAATAAGGCCATAGAAGAAAATGAGGAAACTATTACTGGAGGAAAGAAGATCCTTGTTTTAAAGTTGCAGAGAACTTGACAAAATTGACTCCTGATGTTAGATGGAAGGAAGAATTTGAAAATGAAGAGCTTGGACATTTAGCTGAGGAGATTTCCAAATTAAATGTGGAAAACGCAGCCTGGTTTCTCCTTGCAATAGCAAAATGGTAGAGGAAAGAGATAAGCTGAGAACTAAATTGCTGGGTACAAAGAAACCAGAGACTGATGATTTAGGAAACTCTCAGCTTCCAGAAAAAAGCCCCCAGGATAGTGCCCAATGTGAGGACTTAACTAAACTTGGAACATGTCAGGATTGGAAATGCAGTTATTCAAGAAGGACTTGTGGAAAGTCTTACTGACTAATGGCTTGGACTCTGAACTCCCTGCAAAACCGATGGGCTATTCTGTATGAACGAAACCTCTATCAGCCTGGACTAAAAGGGATGGGGAGGGGGGAGACTGATGGCAAAATGGCTTCAAGAGGAAAACTGTGGAAGCAGAAGTCTGGATTTGGGAGAGAGACCCCACCAATGTGTGCAGAAAGGGTGAGTTTGACCTGGCATTTGAAGAGGACAGATCTTCCATCTCATTGTTCAGGGAGAGTTTAGCTGCCCCAGGCTACAGAAAGGGTGGATGGAGCGCATTTGCTGTTGGGGAGAGTTAGGTTGCTACCCCACTGTTCCGAGGGGGTTGGACCTGTATGCCAGAGATTAGGAGGAAAGTTGTCGCCACCCCCACCATACGAAGGAGGTTGAGATTGTACCCCGGAAATTGGGGAAAGTGTGGCCATCATGCCAATGCACTTGGAGGGGGAGGTCTAGAGCTTGACTGCCACCAGATGCTTGATGATAAGGGTGGCACTGAGAAGATGGTTGCTGGGAAAGTCCTTGAAAGGGATGGGCCCCCATGAGGCCCTGAGAAGAAGAAAACATTGTTCTACAAATGACTCAGACTTTGAAATCTAATGGAGGGGAAGCAGATGTGGCTCAAGCAATTGCACTCCCACCTACTACATGGGAAGTCCTGGGTTTGGTTCCTGGTGCTTCCTGGAGAAGATGATGGGCTGGCGTAGAAAGCTAACACAACAAGATGATGCAAAAAGGAGACACAATGAGAAACACAATGATAGAGACAACAACGCAGGGAGTGGAGGTGGCTCAAGCGATTGAGCGCCTCTCTCCCACATGGAAGGTCCTAGGTTTGGTTCCCGGTGCCTCCTAAAGAGAAGATGAGCAGACATAGAGAGCACACAGCTAATGGATACAGAGAGCAGACAATGGGGGTGGGGGGTGGGGGTGGGGGTATAAATAAAATAAAAAATAAATCTTTAAGAAATCTAATGGAGTATACCCTGCAGGTTTTTGGAACTGTTTTGGACCCATGATGCCTGTTTTCCTTCCAATTTCTCCTTAAGATAATGTAAATGTTTATCCTGTGACTGTCCCTCCTTTTATATTGGAAGCAGATAACTTATTTTGGAAGTTTCACAGGTCTACTACCAGAGAATGTTGCCCCAAGACAAACTGCATACCTATAACTGATTTTTATGAGATTTTTGTACCTAGCACTGCTACTGAAAGGATTTAAGGTTTCTGAAATATTGTGCTGTAATGAATGTATTCGGCATATGGAAAAGAACACATCTTTTTGGGACTCAGAGGGTAGAGTGTGACAGTTTGAAGTTCTTTTATGAATCCCAAAAAGATAAAAGATTATTATGTTTGAACTAAAAAAACATGCCTGCATGCCAAAAATGTTACTGGAGAAAGAGATACCTGAAAGCAGAAGGATGTGTCCTAATAGCCTCCAGATTATCTCCCAGGAACACCTTGAGAGAATGGATGCACATAGCATCCCTCCTTTCATCTAAGTAAGGCACTGCCATCAATCCACCACCTCCACTGCAGCCCTCGACCCACCCTCTTCTGAGAAAAGCCTGTAGGTTGCCTTGTGTGAAGGCAGCAAAGGCCATGGCACACAAAGGCCTGCCTTAGGACAAAGGCTACAGAGTATTCACTTGATTTTTAAGAATCATTACTTCACATTATTATCTCCTTGGGATATTAGTTCCTTACCTTCTAACTGAAGATAAAATAGTGAAATAGTGTTAAGCAGGGGAGGTGGGGGAGGTAAGACACCAAAAAAACCAGCTACTACAACTGACACTTGCACACACATTCATACACTCACATTTATCTAATTAATTACTGAAGAAAGATAATCTATGAATTAAAATATGCAAAGAGGAAATGATGGTTTCTATGATATTTAAAACAAATTTAGTAACCAAATTATATCAAAGCAGCATTGTTATGGTAAATAAATAAGGCAACATCCCAATAAAGAGCCTTTTGACTTGTTTCTTCCAACTAGAAAGTTTAGGTTTTAGCAATGTCAGAAAACACAGCTAGCAGAACCCTCAATAACATTTCTATCCATTGACTTCTTCGATTCTGTTACTGCTTCGTTTTAACTGGAGGAAAGTGACCCCAGATGGCAGTCTGGAATAAAAGATGGAATGAGAAGCAAAAAAAGTGATAAATATGTTGGCATAAAGAACAATAATAGACAATGATAATGCCTTGTGAAGTTTTAAAAAACTAAAATACATATTATCAATAATATAAATATAAATCGGTAGGCTATGCTCAGAATTAAAGTGCTATGAAGTTCTTAGCTTATTCAGAGGAGGATTAAGATACTGATCAGCTTGAGACTTTGATAATTTAACTTGTGAGGTATAATTTATAAGGTAATTAATCCTTCATAGAAGAGAAATAGTTCTAAAGTATTTGGAATTTCCAAAGTAGAGAGAGAAAACGAATTTTTGAAAATCCAAACGAAGCCAAGAAATGAGATTAAAATAAACAAACAAAAACGTGGTACATAGAATTATCAAAAAAAATGTTAAAGTAAATCAATAATTGTAATAAATATAAACTAAACATTCCTGTTAAAAAACAAAGATTATCAAACTAGGTTAAAACATTTCTAACAACAATAATTTCCAACTATATCCTGTTTATAAAGAACTCGCTAGAACATAAGGATATAGTAGGGGGATGGATGTGGCTCAGATGGTTGGGCGTCCGTCTCCCATATGGAGGGACCTGGGTTCGACCTCCGGGACCTCCCGGTAAAATTAAAAAAAAAAAAAAAAAAAAAAAAAAAAGGATATAGTAAAGATGAAAGGAGTACAGCAGTGAGAACAAGGACTCGGATCAGGACTGAGAGGAACAGAAGTTGCTGCTGGACCCTAGCAGCCTCTCCACCAAAGCCCTCAATGAAGCTGAGCCCCACTACCACAGCCTGCCTTCTGCTCACACAGATGAGCAGGCCCTGCTTTCTTCCATCCTCACCAAGGCAGCCAGCACCCACTTGGCTGTGCTGAGCAGCAGCCTGACCCATTGGAGGAAGTTGCCATCACTGCCATCTCTTACCAGCCAGCCCCACCAAGTGCTGGCCAGCAAGCCCATCCCGTTCTCCGACTTGCAGCAGGTCTCCAGGATAGCTGCTTAATGCCTACAGTGCACTCTCTCAGATCCGTGTGGATGCAAAAGAGGAGCTGGTTGTCCAGTTTGGGATCCCATGAAGAGAGGAGTCCTTGGACAGCTCTTCTGCTTTTGTCACCTTATCTCCACCCTGCCACCCCTGGCCCCCAGCCTTACTGTGGCTTATACAGTACCCTAACCTGCTACTAATCACAGAGAAGAATGTGGAGGAGGAAGAGGAGAGCAAGGCTATAGGCCTGAGCAAGTGAGGACAGAGCAAGGGAGGGTAGATCTGCTGGCTTTGGGGTAGGGACCAAAAGGACAGGGCCTAGTAGGTCTTCATAGTCACTGGGAAGGTGGAGGTACCGCTGTGGGGGTGGTGATCACTAGGGGGCCAAGGGAGCCTCTTCCCATCCCTTCTCTTGGCCTCAGATTCACTCCTGTCTCCCTCTCCCTGACTTGGTACTCACATGACCTCACTAGGATTTGTGACCAGGGTCTGGACAACCTTGAATTTGAATGAACTGAGTTTGTATTTCTAGCACCCAGGATTTTTACACGTTTAGTCTTTTTTCTTTTTTGTTTTGACATGTCTCTTTTGATAAAGGAAATGTATTCATCTGTGGAAAAAAAAAAGCTGAAAGCAAAATGTCAGAAAAAATACATACCAGGCAACTACTAACCAAAAGAAAGGTTATGTAGCTATGTTAATAACAGACAAAATGGACTTGAAAAGAAAAGCATCTGTAAAGAATCATTATACAACATGAAAAGATTTCATTTGCTAGGAAGAGTCTGAACTTACATGCACCTAAAATTATGGTCTCAAATATATAAAGGAAGATTTGACAGAAAATATAAGGACAGACTAATTCACCATCACAGTGGAATATTCTAACACACCTCTCTGGGTCATTTATAGGTCAAGGTGACAAAAATCAGTAATGGTTATAGGAGATTTGAACAACATAATTCATTTATATAGAGAACACTGTGCTTAACACCTTTGGAACACACGTTATCTTCAAACATGGGGAATGTGTACAAAAACTGATGACATAGTGGGACAATGAAGCAAATCTCAACAAATTTCAAAGGCCAAATGTTCTCTAACAGCAGCATAATCAGTGACAAAAAAAGATGTCTCCCCAACCGAAAAAATACATGTTTAAATTAAGTACAATTCTAAATAACTCATGGGCCAAAGAGAGAAATGAAAGCCCAGTAAGATCATGGGGGGATTGAAACAAGAGAAAGTTCTCAGAGGAGCTATTTTTTTCTTCATGTTTTCTCATTTAATCTTCATCACAATCCTAAATATGTAAATACATACAGAAAAAAGACAAAAAGAAACACATCCATATCTGACAGTTTTCATCTCTGGGTGGTATAATTATGGCTGACTTTAATTTCTTTGTATTTGCTCTACAATGAGCACAAATTATTATTTTTTTATTAGAGAAGTTGTGATCTTAGAAAACAATCATGCATAATGTGCAGAATTCCCATATATCACCCCTCCACCAACACTTTTACATTGTTGTGGAACATTTGTTACAGATTATGAAAGAACATGATCAGACTATTACCACTAACTAGTGTACACTTGGTATATTTTTTCCATATACCCCTTATTATTAACCCTATGTATTGGTATTGTACATTTGTTATAGTTCATGAGAGAACACTCTCATATTTGTACTGTCAACTGCTGTCCATCTTTCACCATATGGTACACTGTTATACATTCCATCCAAAGTGTATATTCAGTGGCTCTTACCACAGAATTGTGCAGTCATCATTCCAGTAAACCTATGAATGTTTTCCTTAGTCCAAAAGAAAAAAATCCCATACCCACTTATTATTGACCCTTAGCATTGATATAGTACCTTATTTGAAATTGATTGCAGTGAAACTTTTGAAATACCAGAATTGATCCAACAAGGTCAATCAAAGAATTTATTTCCCTGAAGACAGGAAAATGAAGATCAAGTGCCTATATCTCAACAAAGAGAGTTCTGAGAAGAGTCTCTTCTCAACTTCATCTTCCCCACAGATGGTAAAAAAAAAAAAAAACTGCTGATAGGTAAGCAGAGTAGAGGGTGTGCCCAATATACAAAGGCTTCTATTCTCAGGAATGGATCTAACAGGCACCTCTACAAAGAACTTCATTCACACACACACACAAACACGTACAATTCATTCATTCATTCACTCATTCATATTTAGAGTTTTTTGTTTTCTCACATCCTTTGAACATCCATTCTAATATTAAACAAGTCTAAAAGAAAATCTATTTAATTAAAACACCACAGGGAAGCGGCTGTGGCTCAATTGGTTGGGCTCCCAATTACCATATGGGAGGCCTGGGGTTCGGTTCCCAGGGCCTCCTGGTGAAGGCAAGTTGGCCCACGCGGTGTGGCGAGCTGGTGCATACACAGAAAAATGCAAAGCAAAATGGACACAGCGAGCACAAGCAGCAAGGGGGGGGGATCAATCAATCAATCTTTAAAAAAAAAAAAAAAGCCATAGATCTATTTTATTCTATTTTGCAGAGCAAACCTTTGAAGATTTCTAATAGAAGCTACCACATCCCCACTTGCCCAAAGATAGTACCTAAGAGAAGCATTAAAATATGTCATTAATATATAGCAGAGTTGGAGAATTCCTAGTTACATTTCATATGTATATATTGCACTTAAAATGCAATTGAAAATGACCTTTCTGAAAATGCCATGACTCATTTAAACCTGCTATCAGTAAATTACTCAAATGCTCAAAAGAGACCAATGGCACCCTAGGATCTACAATATTAAGTTGAAACACCACTGCTTGAGTTTTAGAGCCACTCACAGTCTGGCTCCACCCTATATGTTCACTCTCTCCTCCATGGCTGTGGCGTCCACCACCTGCATAACTGCCTGCCAAGGCCCTGCACTCTTCCACAATAGCCAATCAGTAATTCCAGTCAACCCACAGTTTCTTTGCTCTTCCATCCTCCTTCCTAGAATTCCTTACTCACACTTCACAGTCCAGATGAACTTTAACTTCTGTTATGAAGCCCTCTTCAAAACTTTTTTTATTAAGATATTTCTACATCCGTTGCCACAACAGTACTCAGGACAACCTCCAACTCCCAAAGAAGCCCCTGTATTTGAACTGCTCATCCCCTCCCTACCCCAAAAGTGTCAAGTGGCCACTGGTCCACCTCATTGTTATAATTTCTTGCATTGCTAGAATCACCATATGTGAACAAGAGAATACCATCAAGTCCACTCTAGTCCATAGTTCTTCCCCCAATCCTGAGGGGACTGGGATGTGGTGGGAGGTGTGGGAGGTGGGCAACATGGGAATTCCAGTGGGTTCCGTGTAATATTTTGGGTAATCTAAGCACCTCTTAAAATATATGTATATATATATATAAATAACATTTTTGTAAGCAAATACACATATATGCATATATATTTATATATCATTTT